>CM029554.1:9412742-9447388 GCA_017141385.1 Sogatella furcifera
CCCCAATTTTTTTTTTCGGGAGTAAAGGGGTTTTCCTGAAGACTCTGATGGCCTGGACCGGGACCTTCCCTCTGGTTAGCCAAGGATGGGTATCGTTAAAATAAATTTTATATATTTTTTAATAATTATTTTTTTTCAGGATATTGATGAAACCCTTTTTTTTAAAAAATTTAAAAGAGGATGATCCTCAATTAAATTAAATATATAAAAACCTTATTTTAAAATTATAAAAATTATTCTAAATTTTAAAAAAACCCCCATTTTTCAGTTTTCTGTTTTACAAATTTTTCATCAATTGATGTTTGGAAATAATTTTAAGAAACCTCTTTATTTTTGTTGCAATTTATTAAAACATTAAAATTCGTATATATCTTAATTAAAGTTTTTATTCACATATTTGTTTCATAAATCTTTAAAAACCTTTAGCTAATATTGAAATTATTTGCTCTTACCATCTGAACGAGGCTTCTCCAGTCATTTGTAATACTTTTCTTCCGTTTTAAAGGGGTGGACCCCCAACTTTTCAATTTATATTTAACATAATATAATATTACAAATGATGGAGACGCACACTAATCAACCCCACACTGGTTATATAAGTTGTTGATCATAGCCAGTATCAAAATTCACTATAATTATTATTATAGTAGGGCTACTAGCTACCTACTTCAAAATTTGAAACAATCCAGTACCCTTTTAAACATATTATTTAAAAAAAACATATTTCGACAATTGGGATCTTTTTTTAAATTTCAGTGAATGAATTGAATTTAATTAAATTCCCAGTGGGCCCTATGTACGAGAAATAATAATTATTCAGGCTACCTGTATAATAAGGTTTATGATAAATCAACAATACTTAGTGTATACCTTTAATTTTCTTACGTTGTATTTTGATCCCATATTATAAGTTATTATAAGCTAAATTTTAAAAAGTGACTCATTTTGGATAAGAAGCCTAAAAGTTACCTGTAACGAATATAATGAATTTTTGTCTTATTATAGTCCACTGTCATTTGATAAATAAATTTATATATAATATAAGAAGAAATAGAGTATAATCTGTCTAAGTGGGAGATTGACCAACTTGAACACATTATCAGAAATTATAGGCATGTCCAACGTTGCCCCATGTTGAAACAAGACCCGTGACCGGGAGATTCCCTTTTTTAAATAAAAACAATTTATTGAAATTTTTATGAAATTTTGTAAGAAGGCCATGGCAATAAAGTGGGCTCTGGGTAACAATATCATAATATTATTATGATAAAATATAAATCCGGTACCGTTATTCAATCAAACAGTAATTAAAAAAATCACAATTACTGATTTATTGTTTGCTCAGATACTATTTATATAAGTAGTATAATTGCAAAAAAAATGAATCATTCTATTCTTTGCTAAAAATTACAATAGGAAATTTTATTTTCTTTTCATAGGTTTTGAAGAGAATTAATTCATTCATTTTTGTTAAATAATTTACAGTAACTTACGTATTTGAATTGAAATTCGAGGTCTTTATTTTCTGAATACAGCTCTTTTGAAATATTATAATAACAGTTTTTCTATATATAATATAATATACTGTACATAACAATAATAATTTTTAGTTACTTTATTTGAACCAACGTGAACCCCATTCAACTCTATACTACAGAAGTGTAAAGCTAAAGGTATTGGTAATGTTTAAATTTTCGCGCGTTTCTCAATACGTATTTTCATGGTTTTATTGAAATTTTCTAAAACAGGATAACTAATTGAAAATTTCTCTTGAAAATAATAAGGTAATTTTTTTTAAATATTTAAAAATCATGTTTCAATAATGATTCCTCATGATAATTATTATGAATCGTTAAAAATCATGTTGCCGCTTCCGACCGAACTGACGCTACCGAATTCGTTGGATTTTGATGGTTAGCTTGTTTCTGTTTGAATGTCAAAGTTCTTGAGGTCTGCGTGTTGAAGCAAAAATGGTGAATGGATCAATTATTTTTATTAGCTGCTTTTGCTTACTAGCGTCTATTATATTCAAGTAATTCGATTAATCAAATTGTGATGAAGGATATTTCTAAGTTCTAAGAACTTTTTTAATAAAATGGTAGAACGTGATATTTTTGTCGTTATACCCGCTGCAGGTAGTGGTGAAAGATTGGGTGGTTCTGTTCCTAAACAGTATTGTAAAATTATGGTGAGTTCTTGAAAATTGCTTTATTCAAACCATGTTTCCCTGAAATTTCCAAGTGCTTCACATATTTCTAAAATGTTGACGGGGCGTCATTCAGTTAAATATTGTGGTAATACATTGTAGCTTAGGGATTACGTTACAGTTTTCAAAGTAAAAATCATCTATTCCAATAGGACTAGAAATTTGTTTGTTATGGATATTTTTTAAATTGTGTTTCAATTACAACTTAATGGGAAATTCAACGTCAATTCTTCGTGATTTTTGAAGATTCGCGTGTTTTCAATCGCTGCCTCATGAAACTCACTAACCTTTACCGTTCTCATTATTTTGTTGGATTGTCCATAGTTTGGGCTCTACAGGATTGATCTGAAGGATAACTCGGCAAAACATGGGAAAAAATTACTATTAAATTTGATGAATAATCTTATTAAGTTCTTGAAATTTCAATTTTTATTTCTTCTGAGAAATGATATAGTTACTTCGTGCTAAAATGCACTGTTAATTACCTTTTGATTGTTCCTCTGTTATTTAAGGAAACCCCAGCCTATAATTTGGGCCCTTTTTTTGTGATTTTTTTAATATAGTATTTTCAACATTGATGTTCCGGGGGAAAACCCTTACTTCTGTATGCTGTCGAACAGTTCCTCATTTTTTCTCGGTGGAAAAACTAGCACTAGGGGTTTGGGCCTTGAAAAAGGGCCCCACTCTTACAAGAAGCAGGACTCAGAGTTGAAGAGATTGATGCTTGTGAATGGCGGACCTTCCAGGCATCGATCAATCCAAGTTGGTTTATTGAAGTTGGAAGAACACACATCAGGTGAAAATTATTCAAGTTATTTTTTAACCCATCTTTGTAAAAATTGATAAACTGGGGGTTTTTTTTTAGTCGCAACCCAAATTTTACATGGTTTTGGTGAGCATTGGCGGGCCTATTCTTACAAATCGGGAAGACAAGGCTTTCTGTGCTCAAATTTTTCCCCAACAGAAACGGGCCCAAGCTCAACAAAGTTAGCTCATGTTAGTAGGTAAAATCTGCCTCAGCTAAACTTTTTAATTAAAAACAAATTTCGTTAATTTATGCTGCATGTAGGGTTTTCCCGAAATGAAAGTGCATGAACCCAACTAGGGGTACCAATTTCTTGACAATGTATTTTCATTTTTCCCAAAAAAATTTAAGGGGTTAGCAACTGTCATGTTAGCGATCATTTGGGGCCCAGCTAATATAAATAGTCAGAGTGAATAACTTTAAATGTTTTCCCCGGGCAAAAGTTTGACCCTCCTCTAAGACGTATAAAAATCTTACAAAAATTAATGAAGGTAATATTAATATTTTAGGTTTCATCTATTGAAGGAGAGTTGGTCTGGGTTTTTTTAAAAATTATGACGTCGATATAAGTTTTAATAAATTTTTGAATTCAGTAAGGTATTCCCATGATCTGAGTTTTGTTGTGAATAAGAGAATGCTTCCTAAATCCAGCAATGGTAAGTTGAATAATAATAATAAAAAAAGCTCAATTGGTACACTCCGGATTTAAAAAACCCATAAGAACAGTTGGATTTTTCTGTACTTTCTTTTAAGACAAGTCCTGAAAAGGAATTTGTACATTGGGGAAAAAAAAGTTTGTATAGACTAAAGTATAAGAAAGCAAAAAAGTGGCCAACAAAAGGGATTATAAAAATTAAAGAATAAAAACAAAAGGCACTTTGGAGAATAGTGAATAAAAATAGATCAGAAAAAAATCGGGTTTCCCCACCGAAGGTTATAACTCCAGATCCCCTTTAATTATTTTTTTGAAATATTGCTGATGAAATTAAGAAAAAACTTAAAAAAAACGATAATGTAAAAAGCTGCTGATTTATTGGAGAATAAGAATTATCTCTTAGTTTTGGGAAAAAAGTTAAACTTCAAACCTATTTCAGAAAATTGCGTCGGGGAAAGTTGTAAACCATGCCCAAAAAAAATAGCAAGGACCATTACGGATTATCTAATGCTCTTATCAAGCGTGTTATAGATTGTATTGTAGCGCCTTTTCAGTTCTGATAAATGAAGTCATTGCTAAGGGAAAATTTCCCCACTTCTCTCAAAATTACCAAAGTGTTTACCTGTTTTAAAAAAAGGAAAGCATGATAAATTACCAACTACAGACCGTTTGCCCTGGGTCCCGATATTGTCAAAAATTATTGAAATTATACTGGGAAAGCAATTTTTGCTTTTTTGGGGTCAAAAACTTGTCTCAAAAAACCCATTTCGGTTTCGGAAAGGTTTTTCAACTACGCACGCCCTAATAAAATTGGTTGAAGAAATTTTGGTTTGTTTTGGGGAAAAAAAAACCTGTTGCTGTGTCATTCTGTGACCTGAGCAGAGCATTCGAGTGTGTCCCACATGACACCCTTGGCTTTTGGGAAACCCATGTTGAGGGGCCTGCCCTTGAGTTACTGTCTTCCCATTTGGGGCAGGACTTTTAAAAAAGGGGAAAAATTGGGAAAAAGCTCTGGTGTTCCCCCGGTAAAGGGGGTGCCACAGGGGGCTGTTTAACCCCTGTTGTTTATAATCATGATTGACGATCTGAGTATAAACGTTCCATCAAAAAGGGCCCAAATAGCCCGATGACACCCAGTTCTCAATAAACATAAAGATGACACTGAGGCTTTTCATTGTCCAGGAACAACCCCAAAGTTGTACAAAATTTGGGTTTAATGCAAATGAACTGTTTTTAAATGAGGATAAAAAAAAAACAGTCCCTTTGAGCTTTTGGTTTAAAACCCAAAATCAGCTAAAAAAATGAAAAAGTTCAAAATTCCTAAAGGGAAAAATGATAGACTCATTTTCCCAAGCTGGACTCAAACATTTCAAGTCTAAAAAGTAAGGGTTAGTAGCAGTGTGTTTTTTCCCTCCAAAAGGTTGTGCAGAACTGGGAAAAGGACGGTCTGAGGCAAGCCATTTTGGCCCCAGTCACATATGTCCTATGGCCTGATAGGGTTTTGGGGGTGGCCCCGACGCAAAAAATATTTTCATCATTTTAAAGAGAAACCATCAGAGTCATTGCCGGAGTTCAATATGAAACATTGTAGAACATTTTCAAATTTAAACTGCAATATTAAACGCTCTATTCATTATACCAAAAGCAATGCCTATTATATTTGAGAATAAATGTAGATAAAATGAAGATGAGGAACACAACACATTCGCACAACACAAGATAGGGCCCTCTGTCAATGTTAAAGGGGAGACTTATAAAACAGATCAAAAGTCCAACTAATGTTGAAATTTTAATGAAAGATTCCTATTGAGGTTTGACAACGGGGACAAAAAGGGTTTAAACAATTTTAGAGTTGTTCTTCTTGAGTAACCCCCTTTTCCCCAGTTAAAGAATTTTTTGACAAAAATCTACGTATAGGGGATTTTAAAAATTTTAAAACTCAGGCATTATAAAATATAAAGTTATGTAAATTTGGCTCAATGTTTTTGTGTACATTATGTGATATAGTTTCTGTATTTATTATATGACTGGCCTATATGTCAAGTTGGACATCCTTGGGGTTTTTACATTCTATTCTATTTAATTTCATGATTTTAAGTAGCAACTTTTGAATCTGGTAATCAAGATGGTCCCTGCCCCTTTTATTTTCGTAGCCCACCCGGGGGAAAACCAGGCCTAAAGTTCACGATGAAATTTTTCAGCATGCGCGATTTACAGCGTAGTGTTTCTTTCTTACTTTCACTTCATTTTGGGGTTTTTATTTTTTTCAGTGTTCATTTTGGGGAGTTGGTCTTTTTACAGTCTGAAAGGGGGTTCCGTTTTGGGAAATAGACAGTGATGTCAACAAGTTATAGCACAACAAAAAAATAGACCCCCGTAGTAAAAAACATCACAGATGGGCTCATAGTCTTAGGGCAAGATAATGGTTACAGTGTAAATTTCTCTATTATTTGGAGAACTTTACAAGTTATAAAAACTATCTCCTACCAAGCAAAAATTGACGTGTCAGTTTATCCCCATTGAGCTGGGGTGAAAGAACATTGATCAAAATAAAAACAATGGTTATATAGACCAACGCACCATATATAGTGGGCTGATTTTCTATTTGCGTTGCTCCATTCAACCCCCATGTTCCTATTTAAAACTTATTTTTTTCTTAATCGCACCAATGTGCCTCACCAAACTGCCCTATTCGGTAAACTGACTCAAGAAACACCTGATATAAAAAAAAGCCCTCTTACTTAGAAATGAATTGAGATTCTTTTGGAATTGTTTATTATCTACAATAATTTTCAGTTCAGTTCAAAGTTCACAAAACCTTTATCCTCTGAACTCTATGTCTTTGAACATAAGTTTTCCCCCTGGTAAGCTATTGTATCATATATTACATATGTATGATAATTTAGGAGCATATAGTCTAGAGCGGTCTTAGCTAAGCAGCATCGATCTCTTATTTGACATTGTTCAACCACAACTGTTAGTCTGTTGAACTGTTTCATTGAAAAGTGTCACGTTTTATTCTCCTTAAGGAGAAAAAACATGATTTTAAATACTCTTATCTCAGGGAAAATTTACTTACTACAAATCATGATACTTGAAGAATTTATCAAATCTGTGTATTCGACAGCAGTTAAAAGTCTGAATTTAAATTAATAAGAAATAACTAGATATTGAGACTCATATATATCAGAGTAAGGTTTCTATCCTTCTCGCTCCAATCAAGTAGTTCACAGGCCTCAGCCAAGAACTCACGTAGAATATCAGGTGAAACTTATCGTCCACCCAATGCTAAATAGACAAGTCAGTGGAATGCAAGAAATTCCCTACTTAGGCTTGTCTAATTGATTATAACGATGCAACCAATGGCAAACACAAGTATTGCTCTCACTGCGATAATATTTACAGATCTCAGTCGAAGAACCTATACAGGTTGGACCAGAGCTATTTTCTGTTCCTTGTCTAATTAGATAGGTGGGAAAGGCGGCATCCAGCCAACAGAATAATTGACTATCTTGACTCCAGCAAGGTGATGATTTTATGAATACAGAATCCCAATATCTAGTAGTAAATATTTGCATGAAAGCGATGAAAAATTGAAACAAGAAAAAATTTTTTTATTAAACAAGAAAAGTAAAGCAGGCATCTAATAAATTAATGATAATTTAGGAGATGTCCACCCCTCCAACCCTGTCCAAACAACCAAGTGAATTAATAAATTGGCTATAAACCAAAGAAAGCTTAGAAAATGGCTTATTATCTATTGTGGGTATTTTCCCCTTTAATTTAAGTTAATTATTGCTGTTAATTTTTGAAAGCTAAATGGATAATTTAACTTTTCATGAACTACCATTAGGTGAAATTAAAAAAAATGTAATCAATTTAAAGTATAAATATATGAATATATTTCTCCTCCTCACAGTAGGCTACAGAGAAAATTTTGTGGAATAAATAAATATAAATATTAAATTTCAAATATCACAGGACAATCATTCTTTGCAAGTCTCCACATTCATGAACCTGTGGGTTCGTGATGTTAGGCAAGTTATGACAGAGTTCCCATATGTATCCACCATGGGTATATTAAATTTCGAAGCGATTCGTTGAATGAGATCTCATTTTCTTTTATGTAAAATTTGACTAATACGGTTGCACTTCAACCAGGCTCTGGGTAATTAATTACGAAGAACTAATTGTTCGTCACTCACGTGGCAGATAGGTCGGTGCAAACGAATCCTGGCCTCTTAGATTAGTCAATCTCGTCTCAGGGAAACGTCGAAATTCAAATATGTATTAGACCCTGGAATGGCATCTCCAGAAGGGGATAAAGTTGCTATAAAATCATTTGCAAAAAAAATGCTAGGCCACTAACGCACATTTAATCTTTAACAGGGCTGGGTCATCTGGTCTGCCTCAGCCGGTCTTGAGCAGAAGAAGAGCGAAGCCAAAGTGACCGTTTCCTTTCAAATGACCCCATCTAGACACAATAGGTGCCAATTTATAATATTGACTCTTTCTAGAGCGGCAATTTCAAAAAGACAATTTTCAAATGAGCCTAAAATCTTATTATAACAAGCTAAATACAGCATTTTTATGTATCAAATACTAACAACGCTAACCTACGTTCCAATAAATCTATTATATACACAATTTAGTTATTTATTTTCCTATAAATCTATAATTTAAGTATTCATATTTGAATAAGGAGCCACTAAGCATTGACTAAATCTCAAAAGTTAAATATGGCTTGACTTGCTATAAAACTATAAAGTATTTTAAACACTACAAATATTACAGATAATTGAATAAAACATTTATATAGTGAGGAACGCAAATAATTTACATAATCGGCTTTCTGCATACTGGCTTTTAGCTTATATGATAAGGTAGTATGTGACTAGGCTATGACAAAAAAACAGGTACATGGAGACATATATTGAAGCTTTAAGATCACAGGTGATAAATAATCCCATCTATAGATGTAAGAAGCTATATTGAGTAAATAATATACTTAATTATTCCATTGTTACAAGTTGCAATAGGTTTTGGGAATTGAACAAACGCTGACAAGTATATTTGCCGGCAAACCAGCTGATGTTGACAACACAAGAAATAGGTTAGGATCCATCAAATTAGCGAGCCTAGACGTAATAATTTCTAGTATTACGAAATAATTTCATTTTAAATAAATAAGGATGACAATCCCCTCAATAACGCAAATAAATTCTTATCTCTTAAGATAGCGGTACCAGATAACAGCCGCAACACTCTGTAACGGGAAGGCTCTATAAATACAGCAATAACTCCAGTTGGGATTTGAAACGTTACAAGAGTAATAAATAATAGAATTACCGGTAATTGAATAAATGTATTTTCAGATCTGGACAAGGTTGTTATTGTGCACGATGGCGTGAGGCCTTTTGTTCCCGAGCGGCTGGTGTCAGATCTGTGCGAAGCTGCCATGACTCACGGAGCGGCCGGAGCCATTCGACCGCTTGTCTCCACTGTCCTTACTTTGACAGATGACCAGTTTCTAGACACGAGTCTGGATCGATCCAAGCATGTGGCCAGCGAAACACCGCAGGCTTTCAAATTGCACACGTTGTTGGATGCCTACCGCAAGGTAAACTCCATTACACTTTTATTACTGGTTTTAACATTTAATACTTTTCTTTCATTCAATAACCTTTTTGGTCCCAAATTGATGTTTTTGTAATGTGATTGTGGTGATTGTTTTAGAGTGAAAATTGTTTGAGTGAATTATATTAAAGTCATAACTTGACTTTGAAAATTTTCAATTTGATTGAAATAGAAGTCTTGGACAAACGTCAGTTTTTCTTTCATATGAATGAATTGAATTAAACTAGAAGTCTTGGTCAAATGTCGGTTTTCTTTCCTTGATATTTTATTTTGTAAATGTATCAATTCTCTAATTTGAACCTTCAACCGTTGAACCTTTACATTGTAATCTGAACTTGTACTTGGTGTACTTGTACCTGCTGTATGATATAGTTGCTAATCTCAATATGCAGTTTTCATTAGCCTATATCAGATAATGAATTTAGCTGAATTTGACTTGACCTTTAAATGATATCTTACCAAGATGATGATGACATAAGATTTTTTCCCAATTACGGTGTCCCAATAAGAACTTTTTTCCCAATTTTATAATTTTTTTAACTTTAACTTTTAATTTTATCAATTTTATAACTTTTTCCCCAGTTCTATAATTTCGTGGCGGCCTCATGAGGGTGCTTGAGCGATCAATTCTTTTGTATAATTAGCTGAGAAATCCAATGGATCCAGGTTTCCAATGGATCAAGGTTTGTAACTTTCATGATTGATCAGATAATAGGCAGAATATACTTGAAAACTTAATTTTTCAATTTCAAAGAAATAGGTATAGTCTTATCGCTTACAGTTGAGCTGCCCGGCTCTAAATTCGCTGTTAGAGCTGGCTGCTCTAGCCATCACAACACTATTCACATAGACCGATGCGGTTAACCGGCGTTCGAATAGTCTGCGTTCTACTGTAACTCTATTATTGATGTTTACTATGTTATTAGGGTTACCAATGTATACTAAATAATAGAAACTGAAATTCACTCATTTTTAAGTCATTTTCAAGTGTATTTAACTATTATTTATTGAATTAGTCTACATTCCTAGCACTAATAACAGAGTAAACATATATTATATAGTTATGTGAATAGAGTTGTGATGGCTACAGCAGCGCAGCTAGAGCTGGCAGCTTGGAATCGTCTTAAGGCGCCTCCATACATGCGGTATTTGGGAAATACCGAACATTTGGTGTTTGGCGAACAGTTTTTCTTGCTATTTCCCAACTAACGAACACACATTTCCAAAATGCGTAGTTTTCCGACCCGTATTCGTACTAATAGCGAATCTCAACCGAATAGGTGACAATTTCAAGGTCAATAATGTCAAAATACTGTCGAAAATTTCAACTTTCAAAACCAACACTACGGTACTAATTTCAACTTTAATCTTGGCAATGATTGAATATTAATGTTTGTAGGAATTTTTAAAAAATTTAAAGAATCAAGATTATAAAAAAGTAACCTGAAAACGGGCTGGACATTCACTAGTTTTCAATATAATATTCAATTGAATTTAATTGAATTTCATAGTATCAAAATTATTACATCACTTAAAAATCATCCACAGACAGTAATTTAATATTGATCTCGTCTAAAAAAAAATTTTTATTGAATTAGCACGTAAAAAATTTTCCTCAATTGACAATCAATCTAACAACAACAAAAAACAAAATCAGCCGAACATGAAGGCGAAGTGTGGATGGGCAAAAAATTGCTATTTGCCGAAATTTCCACTTTTTTGGGTCCAAAAGACCGAAATGGGCGGAACACACAAAATTCGGGTTTCCTATTTCCCAAAACTCCGCTCCACACTAGTCTGATTTGGCGACTAGGTGTTCGGGTTTTCCGAATAGGGATTTTTTGGGGTGGTTTAAGTGCCACTTTAAGTGAGATTTAAATGCTCATAATATGCGTAGGTCTGAAAATTTTGGGGTTCAATCACTCATCAAACTACCATAGGGGGTGATGAAGAGACAGATAGTGGAGTAGGCTATTTTCAAAATGCTGGCACATTGAACAGTTATTTTGAGGGAAAGTCAATATTTTTATAATATGTAGGTCATGTATTGTTGACCGGTATTTTGAAATATGAAATTTAGAAAATTCAACTTTGAGAAAATTTTCCGGAACTTTTTCACTAAAAAGCACCCAAACCTCACGAATCAGGGTTTAAAAGGGGACAAAACAAAATGAAATGATTGTTGGAATTTTGCTTTTTTTTCCCCAAATAAATAAAATTTTACCTTTTCTATTGGATTAACTGGGGTGATATTTTCGGGATGATAAGTTGTAATGTAAATTTATCATCTTTCTTCCCCTTTTAAAATATCATCATTCACCACCATCATCACGTTTGCTTGAAATACTTGCCAAGTCGCAATTGTAACAATAAATGATTCCTGTTTAATCCTGATCGTTTTTGAGTGCTTCTCAAGTTTTTTTTTGCTCTGTAAAATCGGAACTCCGTCAAAATTTTAATTAGGCCTACTGTGTATGAAATAAAGAACTATCAAAATTTCTCATCTTGGGGAATAGTGGTTGTGTCGGCTATGAAACGCCTTCGGAATTCCCCACTAATAAGCCATACACTTATAAGTTATAATAATAGACGAAAAAGTTATTGCATATAGTTTTTTTTTAAATTGAATTATTCTTTGCTATATTACATGAGTCAAAATACCGGTCAACAATACGGTGACATATATGTTATTCAACACAGAATATCATACAATAAATATTGTTAAGCCAGGATACTCAAACACCAGGTATATTCATATTTTTTACTATTAAAGGAGATTAAATAAACACTAATTCGAAGCGAAAAAGAAAAAAAAAAATGGAATTCAAAGTAATGCTAATTACTTGTTAAATATTGGTTACTATAGTCCATTCACGATGGCTTGAGACGAGATAAACAAAAGCTCTGCGTGTGTGTGTGGGGAGCCTAGGGTGGCTTCATTTTAGCCATGACATAATCCAGTCACAGCAATGCCAAAATCCCGAATTTTATTGTCGCCAGGGAAACCCAAATGGCGTTAACCATAGCATTGACAAAAGAACTTTTACTATAATTGTTAGTACATTCTAGCAGTCGAGGGACAACCGAGTCAAGCAGCACTTACAATTAATGTTTACTCATAAAAATGATTACCTACTTAAAGATTCTTATTTTGAATTGCCGATAGACATATACTAGAGGACATCTCAATCTGTCATCTTTGCTTTATTTCACATCGTCTGATAATAAAATGTACCCTCCATCCATATTCTTGTGTATAAATTCATTCTTCACAAACATTTGTCATTCTGAGTCCAAAATAAAGCTGTAATCTTGAAAATTTTGGACATTTCTATTTTTGTAGTCATCCACAAGTTAGTTTTCTTGAGTTTTACGTTGAATGGTCGATAAAATCATGTCAAAAACTATTCATTCTTATAGTTGAATTTTTTTTAGAAATATTTCACATTAACAATTCCAATACTTTCGAAAATAAAGCTGTAATCATGAAAAATTCAAGTAAATGTAAAGTCTACAGGTTAGAACGCCCAAGACACATGTCTAGTTACATCTCTATTTGCTAGATGGTGTTAGTTGGTAGGATCGTTCTCATTTCCATTCCGGCGCAATTATTATGAAATTGATTTTGGCATTTGTGGCTTATTAAATAATTATTATAATATTTGAGTATATAGAGAAGAAAGAATTATTATTATCATTTATTTTTTTCTAAATTGCAAATTGCTTGTTTCGGTTGTCCCTTTCGACTGCTAGAATAAAAATAACAATGATAGTAAAAGTTCTTTTGTCAATGCTATGGTTAACGCCATTTGGGTTTCCTCATGACAACAAAATTCGGGATTTTGGCATTGCTATGACTGGATTATGTCATGGCTAAAATGAAGCTTACACCCTAGGCTCACACACACACACGCAGAGCTTTTGTTTATCTCGTCTCAAGCCATCGTGAATGGACTATAAGTCACCTTGGTTTTCTAACTGTTGATGTTTCCAAGGTATAGTGTTTGGCATTTATTTATTGATACCCAATTCCCAGTTTTTCTTCTTTCACGTTTGTAGTTTACTGTGATTTAAGTTTATTAATATTTATTTTATCAATTATTTATTCTCAAATCGAATTAAAGTTTTCTCAGTGTTCTGATGAAGAGTTGGATTGCGGTACGGAATGTCTGCAGCTTGTTCTAAAGCATGCTCATAGCATTAGGGCAAAACCTATCCCTGGACCAGAAGATTTATGGAAAAGTTACACACAAGAAGAATTCGTCTTTACAGCCAACTGTTGTTTGAGAGGTATCCAGAAAAATTTATTTCAGATTGTTGTTTTGTCCAAGGAAATGGGTCGATAAACGACAATTACATTGATATTGATGTTTATATTTAATTATTCATTCATTGCTTCACAAATAAATTACGAT
Organism: Sogatella furcifera; assembly: GCA_017141385.1. NCBI lineage: Eukaryota > Metazoa > Arthropoda > Insecta > Hemiptera > Delphacidae > Sogatella > Sogatella furcifera. Next base: position 9,426,461 of record CM029554.1, read on the forward strand.
ATATAATAAATATTCTTATGGCTTTCAATGGTGGGGAGGCCCTCTTACGGGGTAGTTCCACTCGCCAATGTTCCACTTGGCCAAATACAGATCGGGTAGGGGTTCGATTAGTCCACAGTGCTCGATTAGTCCAGCTTTTTCAAATATATAAGTTGTTTTATGAGAGTGATTCGGATTAGTCCAGTTTTTCCTGGTACTAATCGAGGCAGTGTATTTCAATTTGTTCTAGAGGTTCGATTAATACAGTAAAGTTGTTTTATTAGTCAGATGCGTGCAAGTAACTCGATTAGTCCAGTTTAGCCAATTCATGCGACCCGCTGTACCGGTTATGCAATATGTGGAATCAACTATATCACTTCTCAGCGTTGCCACTAGAGACGCTGCCATAGTCGCCGACGGCTTAAAAGTTATCGATCAGTTCAAGTGCAGCTTGGTACACACTCTGACGTCAGGTTTCCAGTAAAACTCTTGATGCTATGATAGCTTCCACTAAAACAATGGTAGTTTTGTCAGACAAGTGGTGCAAAAGTTTTTTTTTCCCTATTGTTTTATATTATGTGAATGTATTCCAGTGCGCTGAATCCGAAATTGAAGTTTTCTGCCGTCCTAGGGTTCGGCTTTCCACCCTTAAAATTGAAAACCCTTAAATTTTGGCAATTTTTTGTTTCTGATTTTTCAATTGATATTGTTTATTTATGGAAAAAATATTCAGTTAAAGATTATAGTCAATAAAATTACTTGGAAAATTTGAGGTCACACATTGAATTTTGATCTATTCTTTTAGAGCTGATACGTACCAAAAATGGGTAGATTAATTCAGTCTTTGAAAATCTAAGTCAAAACTCTTTTGGATTTCAAGCAACAATGTAGGCTTACTTGGGATATAGGCTAAAATGAATGTGCTCTTGTAATGTATAATAGGAATGTATGACTTCAATTTCAGTATAAATTGCATTCTCAATTTCATAAATTGGAGGACGGGGAGGGGGTTACCGGTAGGAAAATAGCCACGGGAAAAATAAATGAATAATAATAAATTTTTATTTTCAAAGTAAGCAAACTAGTACAAAGAAAACATTGAATCGTTTCCACGAAATGTATACAATGAGGTACTCTAAAAAATATAGTTTAGATATGATTTCCCAAATGATTATTTTGAGAATAATAGGCACTCCTGAGAAAATTCTATGAGGAAGGTGCCATCAAAGTTCAAAATTTTAAAATTATTTTCTCTGCAATAAATAAGTAGAATTATAGAAAATTCCCACTCACTACACGGTAAGGACGACTCCTCATGACACTGATCCATGTGGAAGACCAAAGTGAGTGATAGGGTAAATCTCTGTAACAGGCAAGGCAAGAGTATTGAAGACTTGAGGAGGAAGCGTTATTTGCTTGCAGCAAATTTGGTCTCCACTAAAGTTCATTTTGAAGAGAGCAAAGTTAGCCTATAATATGAATGTTCAGCTAGGTACTCTGAAATCTAAAAATTATATTTGCTATTAGTCCTGTATTATTCACTACTCCCGTGTTAAGAATCATTGTATGTGAAGCTAAGTTGCTACGCTAAATACCTACCGCAAGTACCATATTCATTCTTGTATAGTTCATTTCTCAAAAATGCTGGCTAACTATAATAAATTCCTTTAAGCTTAAGAGAACATTCAGGGTGCTTCCTTATCTCATTTGGTCATGGGTGCCTTTAAATGATCTTGAAAATGTTGAATACTTTCAAGAGTAGCCTACATTATCTTGATAAGATATAATATTATACATAAATTGTTGGAAAATTAGGATTGTTGTATATAAATTGGTAGTAGTGTTAAATTTGAAATTAGCTATTAAGTTATGAATTGGAAAATCAGTGTTTTTCTTATCATTTATAGCGACTTACATTCATTGTTGAGTAGATCAATAAAGAACTTGTGTATATGTATACAACTTACTTCTAAAAACACCCAGTAGCTTCTCTTCATAGTTGGCGGGAATGACGATGAAGAAGGAAATAACAATATCTTTGCTTCTCGTTACTCACTATATAGTTAGTTGGACTGAATGAATTGTATTCTGATTATGCTTAGTTTGAGGAATGATGATTACAGTTACATACCGTAATAATACATACCCATATCCAATTAAATTCCAATTCAATTCTTAATGTCATTTTTCAAAAAAAAATTATTATTCATGAAAATCACTTTTATGCACTCCATAAGACTTGCAGAATATAGCTCAGAATAAACTTAATTCTATAAAATAATTATTAATAGCCACAATTAAATGTGACAACTTGATTTTGTAGTTTGAATTCACTAATGACATAATAGCTAGCATGGATGATGATAATAATAATAATACTATAAAAACCATAGATATAAATAAATGTTATAATGTCATAATGAATGTCATTTATATTTATATAAATGTCATAATATATAAATACTAACAAAATTGAATTTGTGGAGAAAAAAGGTGTAAAGGGAAAAAACTTTGGTCCGAGGGTCTGATAAGCAAGAGGACCCAAGTTCGATCGCTGACCAGGGAACAATATTTTCGAACGCAGCACAATCACATAGATACGGCACCCCGTCTATTAAAGGAGACGTAAAGCCGTCGGTCTTGACTGCCTGAAAACCAGTCGCCATCTACCATTAGCCCCGCACAGGCCTAGGAGCCTATGCGAGCATCAGTCCCAGAAAAAAGACTATATAACTGATAAAAGAGGAAATGAAAAGAAAATTAAGGAATCAAGTTTTATATTTTATACAATAAGTGTTTCATCAAAAAATTTAACATAATGGAAGCGATAATGATATTGAACTGTATGACCTTTAATGACACATTGTAATTAGTAAATCCCTCATGTATCAAAAACAAAACGTTTGCTCTTCAATTTAACCACATCTTGTCAATTTCACTTGAATTTCATAGTTACCCGGTATGCGTGCAATCAGATAAATTGTGATTGTCAAATAGTTATGCAATCTGACTATAATATATCTTGATGTATTACTAGATGAGAAACTTGAGAAAGAGAGAGAGAAGAGAGAGTAAAATGAGAGAAGGAAGAAAGCACAGGATAAAGAGGGTAACTGAGATAAGAGATAGAGAGAATAGTAAAATGAGAAAGGAGATAGGAAAAAGTGGATTGAAAAGTGAATGAGGCAGTAAAGTGATTGAAAAGAATGAGAGAAGGATAAAGAGAATAAACGAGTGAGGAGATAGAGAGGAGAGAGGTTAAAGAGAGCGAAAGAGAGAGTAAAATGAGAGAAGGTGAATAGGAATAACTTTATCCATGTACATTTATTATAGATAATGAAATATGACTACTTCGTTACAGCCTTGAAACGGCGAAGTTAGACCAAGTCCTGCCTTACACTTGACCAACAGGATAAAGAGACTGGTATGAGTAATTAATCTAATTTAATGAAAGCAAAATGGCACTCATTTATAGAGTCTGATAATCATTGTAGTAATTTACTGTGGTCTGTCCAAGGAAGAAAGAAATTCTGACTAGATAAAGAAATGACTCCAGCTTGGTCAATATTTGTTCAAAAAGTAAAATTTTAGTCTTAAATTGAAGATCAGTATGTTTCCTACAATTCGAGACCAAATCTATGATTTTTAACCGATATTGTCCAAGCTGAAGTTATTTTCCAATCTTGCCGAAATACCTTCTTTGCTTGGAGAGACTTTACATCTCTATCAAGCAATAATACTATAGAATAATGATGTAGCCTAGTATAGTATTTCCAAGCAAAGAAGACCCTCTGGCGAAATGAGAAAATGACTTCAGCTCGGTCAATATTGGTTCAAAAATTATTGATTTTGGCCTCAATCGTAGAAAACATTCTGATCTACAATTTGAGACCAAATCAATATTTTTTGAACCTATATGACCAAGCTGGGGTCACTTTCCATCTTGCCACACGGTCTTCTTTGCTTGGACAGACATGTGCATACTAGATTTCTCGGAACTTCGAAAGGCCTTGATCGTTTGATCTAAGACAACACTACACGCAGAGAAGAAGCAAAGAAGACATTCTGGCAAGATGGGAAAATGTCTTCAGCTCGGTCAATATTATTTCGAAAATCATCAATCTAATTTCGAATTGTAGAAAACATTCTAATCTACAATTTGAGACCAAATTTATAATTTTTGAATCAATATTGACCAAGCTGAATTCTTTTCCCAACTTTCCAGAAAATCTTCTTTTCGTCCGCATGCAATTATCAACCAATCACATGCCATCACGTCAAGTCTTTCTAAGCCGGGAAATTTAAATTTTAATCGCCCGAACGGTTTTTCGGATCTGGGAGAGGGGTGGAGGAGCCATGGAAAAATTCTACTAAAAATAGGAACATTCCTCTCCATATTAGTGTCCTCCCATAAAAATTCAAGTCAATCTGACAACAATCAAAAAAGGTTATTCATATTTTTCGGATTTTTGTTTTTATACAATGAAAACTTAAGAAGTTCCGTGTGATCTACCTAGATAATGAACTAAATTTGGAATGCTCATTTTATTTTTCTTTATCAAACTGATAACTGATTATTTATTGATATTTTCGCATTTCTGAACGCAGCATTGGGTTTATGAAGATTTCCTTAAACATATATCAATACAGATAGGCTTTTTAATTGTACAGATTTTCACTAATTAACAATTTTATTTTATATAAGCGTATATTCTGCGTATATTGTTGACAATGATATACGCTTTCACAATGTATAATTTGAATACTTCCAATACAATAATATCTTAGTGGCTTTAACTCCAGAACTTAACCCACTCAGCCACGGCCACCTTCAAGACTGTTGATAACATTAAAAATTGTATTAACATATCAATACAAAAAAATTATGGTAAATAAAGTCACATATCGAGAGCCAAATTTAAAGGTTTTTTGGTTCATTAGATTTTTAGTTTCTGAATAATTACCAATACAGATTTCAAATACTGTTGTAAATCATAAAAGTATTAATATTAATTAATCAAACTGTCACTTCCATAAATTAAACAATATTGAATCTCGAATTTCTAATAGCAGTAGCCTAATTTAATAGATTAAACAAATATAATAAGTTGAAAGATACCGGTAAATTATACAGAATATTACATTATAAATAAATACAACATGGTTGTATAATGAAAACCAAGCTATTGTCATTTGCAACATAATTCAAAGATCGCGCCGCGCCGCCTTGGTTTTATTTGAAATTTGTTAAACGACCACTTTGACGCCGTCTAGTTATACTCAATTCCTTGTCAACGCATATAGTGGATTCATCACCTGGTACGAATTCAGTACGCCAACTGTACTAATCGAGGCACTGTATTAATCGAGACGCAGGGCTTCGATTAGTCAGTGCCTCGATTAGTCCAGTTCTGGACTAATCGAGGCACTCGCTCATCTAATTGAAGAACTGGACTAATCGAGTCACTGTATTAATCGAACCCTGCGCCTCGATTAGTCCAGGTGCCTCGATTAGTCCAGTTTTTCAGTTTCTTAATGTAGGATAGGGACTGGACTAATCGAATAATCCCCTACAGATCACCCATCCAAAATCAATCCACAATGTTCGTGACTTAACATCTCGATCATAGATAGATCACCCTCACCGAGTGACCAATACCCAGTACTTAAATTCCGATAAACTTATTAGTGTTTGAAAACACAGACAATTGAGTCAAAGAAGTATTTTTCTCAAATTTCTATATATTAAAAATAGAGGTTATGTTCACTTCTTTCTTCATCACTATCACTATTCACAAATTTTTCAAAGTTGAAAACTTGATTTACAATTTTGAAGGTTGATTTAGAAGTCAGAATAACACCAGAAAATATTTTAAAATATCAGTTTACACTCGAAGTTTCCAAGCCAAGAATGATTTCAATTTTTCAAATTGATTCTAAATTCAACTAAAATACTTCAATTGGAATATGGATTTTCTTATGAGAAATTATTTTTGCAAAATTCCAATTCACTGGTTAATGACTTTTCATGCTATAAATTAAAGCAGGGGTTCTCAAACTTTTGGACCTGCGACCCCCATTACAGGTCAAAATTTTTTGGCACACCTCCCCCAATTGAATTTTTCGTTTAATTTTATGTAGCCTATATCGTTATTTCGTGTTCGTCTATGATATTATTTTAATATCGTACGGTTGTAGGCTATCTACCGAAAAATTCGTTCATTTTGCCTTTGACAAGAATTATTACAATTGATTCAAAGAGTACCTGGAGTGTATCTGTAGATAATTGTTATTCACTGGAACTGGATTCAAAAAACACCATGAAAGTAAGAAGTGTTCAAAAAGTACCACCAATTTTGATGACAATGCAAAAGTGGCAGGCTCATGCACTTTTGAACATTTAGTTGAAGGAAAACAAGCACACATTTCTCATTGATTTATTTTTACTGAAAAAACTTGAATGTAAATTAAATGTAATCAACTTTAATTGAAAAGTTTTGCAATATCTATACATAATATTGCTCTAAAATAGACTGCAATAGGCCTACACTAATCCTCTAATCTTAATCAACGATAATTTATCCAACATTAATTGATCTCAAAGAAAAATCAAATCAGTATTATTATTTGTATAATGAGACCCACCGTTTGAGAACCCCTTAATTAAGATGATATAGCTCTAATCTTGAGAGTCCATATTTAGAGCTATAAATCAATATAAGCTTAGGTTTCAGATTTCTTCAACTTAACATCTCATTAACATTGATAATAATTTTATTGAATAAGCTGATGTTTTCAATTGGAATAAATGATTGTGTTTATGCTTTGCTTAGAATATGTAGGTTAGAAAACATTTAATATGAAGTTTTTGTATCATTCTCATGTTATCAGTTTGTTATTGTGTGTTTGATTAGAGAAGAGCAACGGCGTGTGCATAATATCGGAGCAGCAAACGCCGTTAGTGCAAATGTTGGAGGAGAGTCTGACGGACAAGGTGGCGTGCATCAAACGCGTGGACGGTGTTTCAGAGCCTGTCTACCCCTCCCCCTCTTCGCCCCCCGCCGACCACCACAAGCGTAGAACCTTCAACACAGTCATCATATTTCACACGCATGAAATTCAACAAGACGAGCACTTGCTCGATTTTGCCTCACTACTCGATGTTGATAAAGATGTGAGTTTGAGTTTTTTCATCTAAAATTTCACTTTTCATATTTTAGTAATCGTTATAAATTGTTTACTATTTCATGGACACTATTATTAAAATTTCAATTTTCACTCTATTTTTTTTAATTTTCAACGAAAAAGGAACATTTAGTAGTTTTTTGTCATCTCAACAACGATAAAGAACTAATCTCAATAACCATTACTAATATATCTTGATTTAGTGTGGTCGAGCAAAGAAGTCATTCTGGCAGAATGGAAGAACGACTCCAACTTGGTCAATATTGATTTAAAAATTATAAATTTGGTTCTAAATCGTATAAAACATTCAAATTTATACTTGATTATTGAACCAATATTGATTGAGCTAAAGTCATTTTTCCATCTTGCCGGAACGTCTTCTTTGCTCGATCAAACTCGATATGTTGGATCTTAGATCATCAATATATAAGCTGTCATCTAAAATGAATTTATTATACTTTTTTACTTCTTGGCTTCTGGCTTGGACGGGCTGTATAGTAGAATGAATTTGAAACTGGCAGCCAGCTGGTAGGACTAGGCCCTTCATGGGCTGTTGAGCAAGACATACATTCATACTTTTTACTGTTGTTGTGTCTTCAAAAGAAGTTGTGTTCGAAGATAGAACACGTTTTAGTCGTCCTGTTTGAATACATCTGTACATTCTTTGTATATTTGTCATAACTTCAATGTACTCGTGCGTATATTCACTTTGATGATTATATTTATATGTAATTGTGCTTTTTCTAAGCGACTCATCCCTCAGCACAAGATTCAAGCTTAAAGTGACGATGAACCTTATTTTTATTTGTTATAAGATTTTGTATTCTGTATATTAATAAGATCTTTGATGGTTTATTTTAATTTGATTGGTTAATAAACCTATTTATAACCATAAAGTACCTATTATGATAATATATTTAACAAAATTTGGGTGGCTCTTTGAAGTAGTTGATGACGCACTGGTCTGATATCCAGAGGTTCAACGTTTGCTCTAGTTATTGTTTTTATTTAGCTCAAAATTTTAAAAGTGAGTTCAAAATATTGAAATATTTCGAGTTGTTTATTTGGTGGATTATTAAAAACTTGGAGTTTACTGATATCAAAATTCTGAGTTGTCGTGCGATAATGATTTCAAATACATCATAGTCATAGGATAATATATAATGCATAATATAGGCGACCATCACTACTAAGTGAAGTAAGTTTCCTGAAATACTGGATAGCCTATTTGTTAGATTTCAAATAAAAACACCATTTTTTGTAGTAAATTTTCATATTAAAATTTTCCTTGGTATTTTAGTAATAATTAGAAATCTTAACCAATTGACAGTTGCAATATACTAAGGCCAAGAGCCGTTCTATTGCCAAAAATGCCTTAAATTAAGGCATACTCACTATAGTCACTTGGCGCCATATGATGGCTGTAAGGGGTGATGTGGAGGCAATCTATTATTATTATTATTTCCATATTGCTATAGTCTGCCCAAGCAATGAAGACCCTCTGGCAAGATGGGAGAATGACAATCTCGGTCAATGCTGGTTCAAAAACTATCAATTTCATCTCAAACTATAGGAAACAATTTGATCTGCTATTAAGACCACATTTATAATTCTTGAACAAATTTGGACCAAGCTGAAGTCATTTTCCCATCTTGCCAGAGGCTCCTCTTTGCTTGTACCGAATATATCTTTCTACTTTTATATTATGTATGTTGTTTTAAAATCATATCTATTTACTACAGTCTAAATATTTGATCGTGAAAATAATATCACAATTTTTCTTGGTGTTCAGGAGAATTGTGGCTTCCATGTCATTCGTTCTGGACAGTAGCATCTCCTTACCACCCATGTATGTGTTGTCTTGTCACTGTCTTGTTTGTGCATCATTTGCAAAAACTAAGTATTCTATGTAACTTGCTGTGATTTCATTTCAATTGTGGAATATTGACACTGCGGTTCACCAACTATTAAATTGGGATAGGACAAGATTTGGATTGGAGTCTGTTTCACTCTATCCCGAGTATCATCAAGTCTACATGTGATAAAACTGTTGAATGAATATATTATCTTATCTAGACAGACACACAGTTGATTTGAAGGAGACTCGAACTCTCATGCTTACTAGCTCTGTCACCGGATCACCTTTTTGTATTAAAATAATCCAGTGGATCAAAATATCACAATTTTTAAAAAGTTCATTATATTATAGGGTTTGTTTACTTTATCACTGATTTATCATTGTTATAAATCTAATGAAATTGAAAATTATTCAAATATGTTGATGGAACTTTAACCTCAATTTTAATTTACTCTAATCAGTTGTTTAAATTGAGTACGTTTTCCAATACTCGATACGACTGGACGGTTGGCCGCAAGAGCCAATCAAAACTCTTGTCTTGCCCTAGAGCAGTGGTCGCCAAATGGCGGACCGCGGTCCGGATCCGGACCGCCAGCTAGTTTTGTGCGGACCGCGATGTCATAACGATCTCAAAAAAAAAAATTGAAATAAATCCTAAAACAAAAAGTCCATAAGAAACCTTCTAAAGTCTAAATGAAATTGAATTATGAAGAAACAAACAGAACCAGGGCTTGATTTCAGGGGAGCGCATGGGAGCGGCGCTCCTTACCTTTCCCAAGAATACCTTTCTCCTGAGCGGCGTCATTCTTTCATTCTTTAAAATTGTATTATAACTTTTATGAAAAACAGCTATAAAAATTGCTCAGAATTGCTAAAAATGCTCCAATTCAAGTGTAATTTTCTAAAATTTCCCGGGGAGGGCCCCGGACCCCCTCCCCTGGTGAGCCCACCGCTCCCATACCTCTTTTTTAGAAATCAAGCACTGAACAGAACAATGAATAAACACCAGCAGTGTAACGCAATTAGAAAGGAGGTACTCCTAGTTCTTCCAATGTGAGTGACATCTAGCTTAACTCTCAATGAAAAGTTAGCTATTAATTTAATATTAGTTCATTGTTTTATCCAATTATTCTACGCCTAGTCATGGGTTTAATTCAATTTATTGTGGTATTTCAATAGCCAAAGAGGTATAGACAGGACTATTACTAAGGACTAACTATTCGAGAATAGTTTTGAAAATTTTATAAGTAGAATATATAATAAACAATATAGTGAATCTATCAATTTTTCAAAAAATTTCCGGGATGGTACACCCCCCCCCCTACTACTACTGATTTCCTCTGGATGGACCGCGGAAGCTCGCCTAGACTTTGAAACGGACCTTCATGAAACTTAATTGGTGACCACTGCCCTAGAGCCATGATTGTCTTGACAGACGGCTTTTGTTGCTCCAGCTCTAAGGCTGAGGCCGCACTGCCGGTGGGTAGAGGGTAGTGGGTAAATTGCCTGGAGGGTGGAGGGTAGATGGTTCCGCGATAGTGTTCGGCCGCCATCTTGAAATTCTTAAATATGGACAACATTTTAACCTCAATATTTATCTTATTGATATTAACTTCAATATTATTTTATTATAATATATGATTTAAAATATATTTATATCATTATATATTACATATTATCTCATACATTTCAATATTAGCCGCTAAACAACAATTTCACGGACAGTTTCTATGAAAATTTCAGACTCTTTCTATCACTGGCCTCACTAGTACCACCTAGCGGGAGTTCATGTAACTTGGCTAAGCTTTTCAGACGATTCAAACTGAAAGTTTAGCGATCAGACATTCGAAATTTTGAAGAATATAACTTTATTTCGAAAGTATCGTAATTGTTATTGGTCAATATTTGTAGTGAATGGATTCATATATGATAATGTTTGATTTCAAGTATAATCTATCGTCTATTTGACGTAAAATTCTCGAAAATTCAACTAATGTAGGCCTTCAACTTGAATGACTTCTAGAATAGACATGACTTCAGAATTTTCAATAATACTGCTTCATTTTGATCAAAACATTATTAAATTTGTATAATATTTGTAGGTAATAAATGTATCTACAAGAATATAATATAATAGATAGAGTTTTCCCATTGTCAATTTAATGACAATACCGAGAAGCAGGTCCATATGCTTTATCGTTTCAATCAATCTTTCTCAACAACTTATCACTTAACGGAGTTATTATAATTGTTTCTACAATGGAGTAATGATTATTGTATGAACAGGTTTCTTTTTGATAAAATAAGCAGAAGTTTGTGCAGATAAGACATGAATTTCTACAGTTAGGTTAGCCCATCAGCACAACGACGATTTAGCCTAAGCTACGAAACGATAACTTTACTGCAAATGTTTTTAATTTGTTTGAAATCAATAAATTCGAATCAATGGAATTGGTGAGAAAAATAGTAAATTTCGTTATTTTTCGATTTGTATTTTTGTTTAGGCTTGCCGCTATCAGCTCCTCTTCCATGTTGCAAGTGAGAATATAACCTCAAAATTCTTAAATATGGGGAGTAGAAACTCAAAAACAAAATGGCGCTAGAATTATTTGGTTGGTGGCTGGAGGGTAGAGGGTAGCTGGTAGCTTCAACCATCTACCCTCCACCCTCCATGCTCTATTATACAATATATTACTATGGATGGTGTGTATATTCTATAGATTTACCCTCTACCCCCTACCCACCGGCAGTGCGGCCTCAGCCTAAGACAAGACAAGAGCTGTGAGACTGACTCTTGCGGCCAACCGTCCTATCGTGTATTGGAAAACTATCGGATCAAATCAAATGGATCAAATACTGTAATTTGTGCGGATTAAATCCAATCCTATGGCTGAGAATTGAGCGTCAATAACTTGGAGCGTTCGTTGCAGGGTTTGATCGTGCACATTATCGACAATGCCAGAGTCGATGGCATGCAGTCAATGTCAGTGTACAACCTACACAGGAACGGAAGGAAAATGGCGCACCATCATGAGAAACTGCACAAAGGTGTTGTCGTCATACATTGTGTCACCTCCAACGAAGAGAAGCGCCTTATCGAGCTGGTCTCCACTTTGGTGCAGTCCGATCCCACCGTCTTCACTGGACAGACTTTCTTCTTGTAAGACGGACAGGTTTGGAACCGGGCTGAAGTTATTTTCAGATAATAGTATTACAGGTAAACTCGAACTACCACCAATTTTATGTGATGAGGAAATTTGAGTCCACCCACTTGAAACTATGTATGTTCTCAAACTAGAGAGATCTCCACCCTATTCACGATCACTTAATACGAGATAAGCAGAATTTTTGCGTGTATGTGCGTACGATAAACCATAGCCAATAGATGACCCAACATAGACACGTCATAGCATTGGCGATGAGTATGTGTCCGCTATTGTTTTTCAGGACTATGTCGTATCGTTGCTATGGTTTGTCGTCTCAAAATAAGCTACCGTGTTTACTTTTTGTGTTTGTTTGATTCGTCTCAGGTCGTCGTGAATGTGGTATGCAAGTAGAAAAGTAAGTTACTCAAGTTCACACTAATCAGCTGAGAATTAACAGATGATACGTGTGTGTTGTTCCATTTAATACAACTCTGTGTTTCTTGACTCAATTCCTGGTATTGATCTTGGTCATACCAGTGCGTGTTAGAATTGAACCAAAAATCTTAGCGCCAGTATTATCAGGTAACCAATTCAAAAATAAAAAATTGATAATAGTTTCCCGCTGAGTCTATTCCTCCTCTATGTAATAGTAGCCACAGCTTCTCAAGAAAGCCTTTCAGAGAGGACAGAGGTGGCCACAGAAACTAAAAACTGCCTGGCCGAAATATAGAGTTTTGGGAATGTATTCAATTCAATTCATTTTATAGGACAATTCATCAATATAAGATATTACAAAACATCTTACAAAATCTTCATAATATTACATAAATATACTGAAAGAAATATAAATACAATATGAATATATGCTTCATATCTTCCCATAACTGTAACGGGTTTGCTTTGTGGTTGGATGAAACAGGAGTGAAAAGATACATTGCTATCTGCAAATCCGAATTGCTAGGAGAGTCAGTTCTCGACTCTTCTCATTAGACTTCAATGCTAATATTTTATGGCGAGCCCAAAGATCTTGTTTAGCACTTTCATTGTCTGAAGCTTGTTGAATTTGATTGGGAGGAATATCTCCTCCCAATCATTATTCATTTCAATTTTGAGTTTTGCTTTTTTCCGTAAATGGTATTCACAATTCTGGCACTTATCAGTGGATAAATCACTCTTTCAGCAAGTTTTGACAGGGGGATCGCCTTCTTCCTCCCTGCCGCGATTTTGTTGAACATCTGCACTAGTCTATCATGCTGTCTCATTACAGATGAGGAGGCGGCAGCGACCTCCTCCAGCAATGGTGCTAACAATGAGTTGTAATGACTAAAGCTGCCTGCTTTTGCCTGTGCTTTCTGTAAATCAATAATTGTGTATTTGATATACACAATTAAGATACACTATGATGATATATATGATATATACTGCTATGATATATACAATTATATAAGATGCTAAAAATAACAGATTAACATAATCTATACCTATAAAAGCGAAATGGCACTGACTGACTGACTGACTGTTTCATTCATAGTACTGTGCAATTAGACTCGAACCTCAACATCCAAAGAGAAAGGACGATTCCTACTTCAACTTGTTCTATACAACCCCTTTATTGTTTGGTAAAAAGTTACACTCCTATGAACGTCGGGTTTTTGGGGGAGGGGGGGGGGTTGAAAGGTGCAAAATTTCAGTTTTTTGTTAATTGTAGCCGAACCAAGCGTCGGACAAAAAATTTCATGCATGTTTTTTCTAGAAAACAAAATTTGGAAGAGATTGAGACCAATCACAACTCTGTATCATCAACCGTTTCCAAGTTACAATTTTTTGAAAACTCCATATTTTTTCACAGGAATTATCCCGTTACTTTAAAAGTTTGTAACTTTGAATTGGAAACTCTTGCATCCGTATTTCAAAATCCCTCTCGGCGAAATTCATTTCTCTTTAATTTGAGACCAAATTCACCCTTCTATGTTTAGTGGTTCATGTGCTACAGCGATTTTAAAAAACCCTTACATCCCCAAAATCCCCTAAAATTACATTTCATCATACAAAAAAAAAAATATTAAAAATTTTCAGATTGGCTCATACTTCTAGATTTTGTTTCTTGAGACCCTAGACTCTCATAAAAATCGTTTACACGGCCAAGACTATTATAGGATTCATGGGGGTTGGTCAAAAGCATCCCTTTATTTTTAATAATTTATATTCCCCTATAACTTTTGATTGGTACGTCAGATTCTATCGTTCAATAGCTCATCATTTTCTACTCATCACGACGGTATAAATTCATATATTATAATCCAAATTCGGTGAAAAACTCCAGAATTTAGATTTAAATGATACTCGTGAATAATAATACCTGCACATTGAAAATTCCAATTTTTCACATTTCAATGCTCCCAATGGGAAAGTTGTGAACGGAAAAATGTGAAACTACCAATAAATGTAGAGAGAATCTTCCTCTTTCAAATGATTACTATGAGAATTGCGAGACCTTTGACATAAGAAGGTACACAACCGGTTTTTATCACACTTTTTCTGATAAATTCGCTATTTTTTTTAAATTCTATTGAAATTTCTCTAACAATAAGCATTGAACAAGAAATTTTCATATACCATCTTTTAGAGGATAAATCACTCTACATTTCTAGACTAAGAACATAACTCTATCGCCAATAGTTACCGAGTTACAATAGAATGAATTATGTGTAATTTTTCAACAATTGAAAACGCTGATTTTCCAACAATGCTATCATGAGGAATTAATTGAAGAATCATGATGAATCTCATATGATATTAAAGATCACATTTTTTTCTACAATTTGAGACCAAATTCATATTTTTTGAACAATTACTGAATGAGCTACGTGTATTAAAAAAAAATCGTCGTCTTCTTAAGCTCAACGAAGCGTTTCAATGTATCATTCATAGTGTGTGGAACGCCTCTCAGAGTGAGCTCTGAACTCGACAGTTGGTTTGAAAAATGGATCTAGCTAATTCTGTAATTGTTCAAAAAATGTGAATTTGGTCTCAAATTGTAGAGAAAAATGTACTCTTTGATACCATATATGATTCACAATATTTCTTGAATAAAACTTTGATGAAAACATTGTTTTAGAATCAGCTATTGCAATTTTTCTCATTTTTGATAATTTATTCATCTGTAACTTTGTAACTAATGAAGGTAGAGTAGTGTTCTTGGTCTGAAAATGTAGAGAATTTTGCCCTCCATAATAATTATGGAATTATAAGCCAATCCGAAAATTTTTAATATTTTTTATGTAAGATAAAATGTAATTTTAGGGGATTTTGAGGATGTAAGGATTTTTTAAAATCGCTGTAGCACATGAACCATTAAACATAGAAGGGTGAATTTGGTCTCAAATAAAAGAGAAATGAATTTCGCCGAGAGGGATTTTGAAATACGGATGCAAGAGTTTCCAATTCAAAGTTACAAACTTTTAAAGTAACGGGATAATTCCTGTGAAAAAAATATGGAGTTGAAAAAATTGTAACTTGGAAACAGTTGATGATACAGAGTTGTGATTGGTCTCAATCTCTTCCAAATGTTGTTCTCTAGAAAAAAATGTATGAAATTTTTTGTCCGACGCTTGATTCGGCTACAATTCACAAAAAAACTAAAGTTTTGCACCTTTCACCCCCCTCCCCCCTCCCCCAAAACCCGACGCTCAGAGGGGTGTAACTTTTTACTAAACAATAAAGGGGTTGTAAAGAACAAGTTGGCATAGGAATCGTCCTTTCTCTTTGGATGTTGAGGTTCGGCCTATTTTTGAACTAATTGCACCGTACTATCATCACCAGAACTAAACATTCACTGAACCAAATGCGTTCAAATTTGGCAGGCATGTTCAGTTGGACGTTTAGACGCGCGCTAAGAAAGGATTTATAAGGATTCGCCAAATATTGTAGATTTTCTATAGTTTTTCGGCGTATTATTTTTTTCGAGAACCAATCGGTAGAAAATGTTGATATTTGGTAGGCAGGTTCAGATAAGGTCTAGAAATGTTGTGTTAAATATTTAAAAAATCCGTTCAAGAGTACGCCAGTAATCACTTTTTCAAAATTGTAAATGTATTGCGGGTTTCATATCTTCCGCCTTGATACGACCAATCCTTACTGCTGTAGATTCAATGGCTCAATGAGATTTTATAGATAAACTAATTTAGAAAATATTGAATCAAATTTCAATCTATGCCCGATATACTTCCCAATATTACGCTCAACATTAGCGTTTTACTATTTTTCGGAATTTTTTAAGTTTTTCTCAGATTTTCCGAGAACAAATTGGCAGAAAATGTAGAAATTTGGTAAATAGGTTCATATTAGGTCTAGAAATTTTGTGTTCAATAAATTTCGAATCCCTTCTAAAAGGAATTTGCAGGCGAGCGAAGCGAGCCTGTTTGTCTCAGCTGACACTGACAGAGGTTTTGCAGGCGAGCGAAGCGAGACTGTTTGACTCACTTACACTGCCGATACTGTCGGGGGTCCAGGGGCTAGACGGAGAAGGCGAGCGAAGCGAGCCTGCCGGCTAGTCATTGATAAATGTGAATGAAAAATAATTGTAAAAATTATTATAAATCTTCTTCAAATACCTACACTATTAAATAGTATAAATTTTATACTAATCAATAAATGAAGTGAAGTGACATTTTTTTATTGTTCAAGTTTCACAAAACTGGGGTCAGCAAATTTTTCACCAATGTGTTTTACTACCAATCCAATTTTCTTACAAGTTTTATTGAATTGTCAGACAATGTTTTCTTTGATGAGCTTGTTGAATTTGATTGGGTGGAATGTCTTCTCCCAATCATTATTCATTTCAATTTTGAGTAATGCTTTTTTCCATAAATGATTTTCACAATTCTGGCACTTATCAGCGGGATAAATCACTCCTTCAGCAAGTTTTGACTGCGCCTTTTTTCCTTCTGGGGGATCGCCTAGATTTATCATCTATTTAAATGTGACTTTATCATCAACGACTCTATCCCTGCTGTATAGATGAAAAAATCTTCATCAATAAGTTCACACACCTTGGAGTTGATTTCATAAACATTTGTAATTGAAGTTGAAAGAATAGCTCAATTTTCTCAAAGCTCTGGATTGTTCAAGTTATCTGTGGGAGAAATGAATTCTATCATTTCAAGATTGTCAACCTATTTCAACAGAGGAAGAGATATAAGTCATAAAATTCATTTTCATCAAAGTTGGTTTACCTTGTCTCAATATTCCTCCATCCATTCCTAAGTCAAGTAGGAAATCATTATAGGCACTGTTACCTGTAACACAATGGGAGGCTTCATTTTTTCAACAAAGCTCTATAATTTTGATCTACTTATTGAATCATTAATTGTGTATTTGATGGAAATCTGAAAAAAATTATTAAACAAGCAATTCTTATTATTCATAAGGTCTCCAAGTGACCTGTCAATCATCTCTACCTGATGTCTATTAGCCATTGGTGCTTCATCAAAAATAATCTGAGAGACATGTCTAATTAGATCAGCTCTCTGTGTATCATTAGTGATGTACCAGGGTTCATCTGCAGGGAGCTATTAGGAATTTTTAACATATAATGAGCAGCACTAGGGAAAATTCAGTGCTGCAATGCCAGAATTTGCAACACAAAGACAAATTTTACAGTTGACCCCAAAATAGGCTGTGATAACCTTCAGCAACAATGTTTTGCAAGAACCACCTGGACCATCAAGAAATATTACTCTATCAAGCATGGATAGGTCTGTCATTAGCTCTTGCAAATAATCCAATTCAGTGGCCTGATCATTAGAAATCTTATCCTCCCATTCACAAACCTATCTTCATCCTCAATCTCATAAGCTATTATTTTCTTCTCTAGTTAATTCAGTTTCTCTCAATCCTCAACAACTGGCAAACCACATGATCCTAATAAGTATCCATGCTTTTGCAATTAATGATCAATATCAATCAATGCCTGCCTCAGACACCATTCTGTACTCTTATCTGGATTCAATTCTTTGAACTCGCCAGACACTTTATCTGCAAACCTATCTCACAACTCAGCTCCTTCTTTCAGTAATGTAACAAAAACCCACCTGTATTTTCTTCCAGTCATAAATTGATGGCCCTCTTCTAGAGTCCACATATATTCATAGCCATCTTCAACAAGACCTACTACCTTTGCTGCCTGTTGGAATGTCTTACAATCAGGTCCTCCTAGTTTCAACATATTAGAATATCCAAAACATGGTAATCTTACTAGTAGTAATCTTTAATGATATTCAGTTCTTGCAGGTGAAACCCGGTGTAACCTGCAGACACAAAGCTTTTGCCACTTAGTGAGAAAGTTTATATCATTTGGATGTTCCCACACTGGTGAGTTTATGAGGCCTTGAATTGTGTGACTCATACTCCCTATAGAACTCTTGATAAGTAATATTTTTCATTTCAGGCAAATTTGGTCTAGTAAAATATATTTCAAGCAGTGAAAATTTCTCCAATGCTCTATTCTCCTCACCAATTTTGAAAATCTTGAAACTCTGACCCTCTAGATGTACTGGCAAGGCATTTACAACTGGCTGTTTATGGGTTGTATCATATGACAACACTCCCCATGTAGCATCACTAGATCCAATATACTGTTGTGTCACATACTCCTCCACCTCATTTACCCTGTGCTCTTCCTCAATCATAGCCTCTTTCTCTTTACCAATAATAAATATTGTCTCAGTTACCTGCACTGCAACTGAGCAAAGTGATGGCCTCTTCATAATATATTTAAATAGGTATTTCACAACAGCTCTTGTTGAGGCTAACTCCAAATTTATGTGACACCTAATATTTGAGCAGCAAGACTGCATTACAGGGAACCACCCATCTATAATAAATTAACATTATCCCTATTTTTATATTTGATTGTTGCCATATTTCTCATGTCCCTATTATAATGATTGGCAAAACCAATTGAATCAATGAATGTATTCTCCACGTGTGCTTTTGGAAAATGTATTGAGCATTTGGCCTTCTCCTTATCCCAGCGTGGCAGTTCTTGCTTATCATCACAAAGACCATGTCGTAGGCTAACATATGTTTCAATGCCAATTCTTGTAACTCTTCATTCACCCCACTCCCCTTTGGAATATCAGCCCATATAACTCTATCAATGTCAATTCCATGAGTCCCACCTCCAACTACAACTCCCACCTCCACTCTAAAATAGATATGAGCATGTGGAAAGTCTCTCATCTGAAATTTAATACTGTAAAATAATGTTATAGACTGATTTTCCAAAAATACTACACAAATGTCCCTCAACTTCAAATGAAACACCCTATCAACTACTCCAGGCTGGTCTTTTCTTACATTATGTTTTGATAGGTTTTATGTCATCCCACCCACCAAATGCTATACCCTACAAGTTAGTAAGTAGATTGGCCCACCCAGATTTGAAATAATGCCCATTCTATCCATATATGACCTCCTCATGTATTTTGGACATCCTGTAAAAGAATGAGGCAAATAAATCCTACCTGGTTCATTCCTAACGGTTTATCCTCTTGCATGTTCTGCTTGAGATTTTCACCCTCTTGTACCTCAACTTTCTCCCTAGCTCTGACACTTGCTTCAAGTTCATCTGCTGGAACTGCTCTGAGACCAGAAGTCCAAAACATTGATTTTTTTGTGACAAAGAAGTTGGTTTGCATATATTTCATTCTTTTTCTCTTCATCTCTGGTGAGTCACTAGCACTTGAAGCTCCTTGGTGACCTTCCAATTCAACTAGTTTTTGCTGAGCATCCTGAAATCATAAACACATTCTCAATAAGCAATGAATACTGTTGTAATAATAAGAAATAATGAGCTATTATACAGTACTTACTTTGACAAAAGCAACACAAACCTATCTTCATCCTCAATCTCATATGCTATTATTTTCTTCTCTAGTTAATTCAGTTTCTCTCTAATCCTCAACAACTGGCAAACTACATGATCCTAATAAATATCCATGCTTTTGCAATTAATGATCAATATCAATCAATGCCTGCCTCAGACACCATCTGTACTCTTCTCTGGATTCAATTCTTTGAACTCCCCAGACAGTTTATCTGCAAAACTATCCCACAACTCAGCTCCTTCTTTAAGTTATTTAACAAAAACTCACCTGTATTTCCTTCCATTCATAAATTGATTGCCCTCTTCTAGAGCCTGCATATACTCATAGCCATCTTCAACAAGACCTACTGCCTGTTGGAATGTCTTACAATCAGGCCCTCCTAGTTCCAACATATTGTCAATCTATAAGTGATATCTTGTAAGTGAAAAAAACTAATTTTTCAGGAGAAGCAAAAAACTGTGTTTTCACTTCTATAATAAAGAAATGCATTCTACCGTCCTACTCAAAGCTGGGAATGGCTATTTGATGATTTATGAATCAATATAAAGTGATACTTCAAGCTTTTGACTGAAATAAGGTACATACGAGTTATCACTACTATTTTTTTATTTTTTTCATCAACTTATGAGGTATCACTTCTGCAAATATCAATCCAGCCTGGCCTCTATTTCAGCTAAGTTGGTTGTAATGGCTGGTTTTCATGATTCTAGTAGACGTAATGTTCTGGTTACTGGAGGCAGGTTAATGGTTTATAGGTAAGTAGATAGGTTTCTGGTAACCTGCCTCCAGTGAGTAGAATGTCTACTAGAATCATGAAACCCAACCATTACAGAGTTGAAAACTTAATTCTATTTGTGATGACTGAGAAAAG
>CM029554.1:9447888-9472964 GCA_017141385.1 Sogatella furcifera
TATAGCCTATACTCTTCAATGTCAATTCCATGAGTCCCACCTCCAACTACAACTCCCACCTCCACTCTAAAATAGATATGAGCATGTGGAAAGTCTCTCATCTGAAATTTAATACTGTAAAAAATAATGTTATAGACTGATTTTCCAAATACTACACAATGTCCCTCAACTTCAAATGAAACACCCTATCAACTACTCCAGGCTGGTCTTTTCTTACATTATGTTTTGATAGGTTTTATGTCATCCCACCCACCAAATGCTATACCCTACAAGTTAGTAAGTAGATTGGCCCACCCAGATTTGAAATAATGCCCATTCTATCCATATATGACCTCCTCATGTATTTTGGACATCCTGTAAAAGAATGAGGCAAATAAATCCTACCTGGTTCATTCCTAACGGTTTATCCTCTTGCATGTTCTGCTTGAGATTTTCACCCTCTTGTACCTCAACTTTCTCCCTAGCTCTGACACTTGCTTCAAGTTCATCTGCTGGAACTGCTCTGAGACCAGAAGTCCAAAACATTGATTTTTTTGTGACAAAGAAGTTGGTTTGCATATATTTCATTCTTTTTCTCTTCATCTCTGGTGAGTCACTAGCACTTGAAGCTCCTTGGTGACCTTCCAATTCAACTAGTTTTTGCTGAGCATCCTGAAATCATAAACACATTCTCAATAAGCAATGAATACTGTTGTAATAATAAGAAATAATGAGCTATTATACAGTACTTACTTTGACAAAAGCAACACAAACCTATCTTCATCCTCAATCTCATATGCTATTATTTTCTTCTCTAGTTAATTCAGTTTCTCTAATCCTCAACAACTGGCAAACTACATGATCCTAATAAATATCCATGCTTTTGCAATTAATGATCAATATCAATCAATGCCTGCCTCAGACACCATCTGTACTCTTCTCTGGATTCAATTCTTTGAACTCCCCAGACAGTTTATCTGCAAAACTATCCCACAACTCAGCTCCTTCTTTAAGTTATTTAACAAAAACTCACCTGTATTTCCTTCCATTCATAAATTGATTGCCCTCTTCTAGAGCCTGCATATACTCATAGCCATCTTCAACAAGACCTACTGCCTGTTGGAATGTCTTACAATCAGGCCCTCCTAGTTCCAACATATTGTCAATCTATAAGTGATATCTTGTAAGTGAAAAAAACTAATTTTTCAGGAGAAGCAAAAAACTGTGTTTTCACTTCTATAATAAAGAAATGCATTCTACCGTCCTACTCAAAGCTGGGAATGGCTATTTGATGATTTATGAATCAATATAAAGTGATACTTCAAGCTTTTGACTGAAATAAGGTACATACGAGTTATCACTACTATTTTTTTATTTTTTTCATCAACTTATGAGGTATCACTTCTGCAAATATCAATCCAGCCTGGCCTCTATTTCAGCTAAGTTGGTTGTAATGGCTGGTTTTCATGATTCTAGTAGACGTAATGTTCTGGTTACTGGAGGCAGGTTAATGGTTTATAGGTAAGTAGATAGGTTTCTGGTAACCTGCCTCCAGTGAGTAGAATGTCTACTAGAATCATGAAACCCAACCATTACAGAGTTGAAAACTTAATTCTATTTGTGATGACTGAGAAAAGCATGTTCATCAGAGATTTTTTTCAATTGTAGTGGGAGCTGTTACATTATCAATATTAAGAGGTTCACAATCATAGAGTTAGCCAGCTAAGTCCAGCTATTTGCTATTCAATCAGCTGTTTTCTTGGCTGTAATTTTTTCCAATGTATCACTATAGAACAGACTTAACAAATAGCTTAGTTAGAAAATAGCTGGCCAAATCCAAGATTTTGAATACCCCTATTAAATCAGGATGATTTCAAAATCCACTAAGATGATAAAGAAAGTAAAAAGGCTTTAAATGATTTTGTCAATTTTAATATGGAAATGCTTTATTCATGGGAAATGACTCATCCCTAATACTAATTATTATAATGATTGTTTTATATAATATCATTGGTTGTTTTTATAAAAATATAACTTCCTGTCAAAGTGTTTTTTTTTTTATCACTGTTTTATGCCTACTCTGGTTACAAGAGATACACTATTACCACAAGAGGAGGATGCCCAGCCTGCACAGATTGCCTGGGGGGACTCCCTGCACAGGTGGTTCCAGACATTCAACTTGTTGGCGCCGGTGGTGGTAGTGCTGGTGCATCTCTTGGAGTGGCCCGCGGCCAGACATATGCAAGACGCCACAACAGCAAGCGCCGCTTGAGAGCAAGGGGCAGTGAGCACCCCTCACCTGCCAACAAGACACCTCACCCGATGCCTGCCAGCACAACCCCAGGTGGTTGGGGTTGCCTCCCTTGATGTTCCCTCCGGTTCCTCCCTGTGCGTGGCTCTGCGACGGTTGTGGTCATCCTCATGAAGCGGCTGAAGTTCATGTGGCTCCCCTGAAGCACATGCGTGGTAACCAATGTCACTGGGGAGCCCAAGCCGCTTCAGCTGCTCTGCCAACCGCCGACTCCACACTCTATGCCAGCTGATGGTTGCAGTGTTGTACTGGAAATGCTGACTTATTGGCAGGCGGTGTAGGAGATGCACCTTGTTCTCCATATCAGGGATGTTGGTGTACTTCTGCTCCTTGATGATTGCAGCCCGATCAAGGAGACCAGAACCCAATACAACCTGGACATCCAGGATGCCGGTATTCTGGCCTCAGGTCCAAATGATATCAGGCTTTTGCTGCCCCATGGCGGTGAAGAATACCTTCTCATGTGCAACTACATATCCCCACTTCCCCAGCTCCAAACTTAGGGTTGCAGCAATAGCATCATGCCGTTTGATTCTGCTGCCATGGGTGCAATGACATCCCTGAAAGATGTGTGCGCCTGTCTTGTCCATCCTGCAACCTGCATGACATTGCATGCTGGCGCTGCCATGCACCTTCCTTCCTCTGGAGGTCCTTATTTGCAACGGCAGGGTGTTGATCCACTTCTGGACGTGCTGGATGTAATCACGTCCAGGGATGAAGAGCACCTTGGCGGATATCCAACTGGTTGATGCTGGCACTCTCCTTGCTTCCTGGAGCTCCTTACCGTTGACACAGGATGCCACTTGTTTCCTCCAATACCTTTGCCTCTGCGCTTGCAACCCATTAACAGTACCATCTGGAAGAGAAAGTGCTGCCAGGTGGAGCCAACGGTGGTAATCAGCCCAACCCAAAGTGGCAACAACATTCAGGCCTGGAAGAGAACTCCAGGCTAAAGATTTGATCTGTGACTCCATCATGCTCAGAACATTGAGGGATAAGTTGGGAATACCCAACCCACCATCGCAAACCACAGCATGAAAGAATGACATGGGCACATCTCCTGGTAGCCTCAACCAGGAGCGCACAGCTGCTCTGACCCTGATATCAGCCCATTTCAGAAACTGTCTGCTACACCTACCCAAAACAAGAGAGTGAAACAGATGAGGAAGGAGGAAGGTGCAAAGAGCCAACAACCTCTGCTGGGGCTTGAGAGGCGCATGAGTGAGCCTCTCAAGGATTGCCTCCAGCTTTGGCTCTGCATTCAGAGGTCCGGCCACCCCAAACTCTATGCCAAGGTACGTCCACCTGGATACAGCATCTAGTTGGGGGAGCACCCCAGGAGCAACCCAAGTCAAAATGGTTGGACCAACTGAATGAAGAACGTTTTCTCATGTCCCAGAGGGTCATAAGACAACATGAAGGACTTTTTCACATTCACCTCCAACCCAAATTTCTTCGCAGCTGCCTCAAATTTAGCCAGGGCAAGAGTCAACCATCTTTGGGTTTCCCCAAAGAGGAGAACATCATCAGCATAAGCTAATGATGAAATTGGCTCTCCCCCCAACTTCACTGAGACATCCACAGGGCATTCTTCAAGGATCAGGTTGACAACATATGCAAAAAGCAGGGGTGATAGTGGGTCTCCTTGACAGACACCTCTATTTACCCAGACTGGGGCTGAGCGGCGTCCACACAGCTCAAAGGATGTATGCAAGGCTGCATACAGTTGTGCAACATAAGCGCACAATCCTTCAGGCAGGCCTTTGCTCTGAAGGGCATGGGTGATAGCTGCATGGGAGACAGAGTCATAAGCCTTCGCCAAGTCAAGGGATGCAAGATGCATACCTCTCCTTGGGTCCTGTCTGACCTGTCTCAAAAGGGACCCTAACACAAAAATGTTTTCAGCACAGCCATCACCAAAGCAACACTGGCTGATAGACAATAGGCCTAATTTGTATAATCTGGCAGCAAGGATTTTGTGCAGATGCCTTACCACCACAGACAAGACCGAAATTGGTCTGAAGTGTGAGGGACTACCTTTACACCTCTTCTTTAGGATAAAGACAGTATGGCTACCCAAGAGAGAAAGTGGGAAGTGGCCCTGGGCCAATACCAGGTTAAAGAAAAGGGCTTGGATCATGACATGCACACAAGACCACTACTTAGGAGTTACACTATCAGGTCCCAGAGCCGACAAAAACGCAATGCGCTCATGCAAAACTTCTGAGGCCATGATGGGCTTCCACAAAGAGGCCAAGTCTGCCTGCTGGGGATATGCCGCTCTGGGAGGTAATGCCACAGACTGCCTCCCCACCAATTCTGTCCAATACCGCAACATGGCGTCTTGAGGCGGTATGGTTGGTGGTTTGGTAAAGTAGTCTCCATCAAGAATCATACACACACACTTTGACATATCCTTGCAGAATAGTTTCTGCATGCGTGCATACTCCATACGACAGAGCTTTCTTTTGGGACAGGGTTTTGGGGGCTTGGCGGGTCTGGCAGGACCCTGGGGGTGATCATCAACAGCAGAAGGCTGAGGTGCAGGGAAGATCAAGTGGTACCAAGCAGATAGGCCAGATGCCAGATAGAGTTTCTGTCTTGGTAGATCCTGGATGCTGAAGGCTTTCAGTGCAAGAGAGGTGAGTTGATGGCTCTGTCAACCATCAACGTGTTGAGAAAAGGTAGTTAAGGCTCAAATTGCAGGTAAGAAGGTGTTGTGTTGGGGAAAGGAAGGGAAAGGCACAACATTACCCTGCAAAATGTTTGGATTGCAAGGCTTGGGCAAAGGCAGATGGAATGGAGGACTGGCTTGAGGAAGGGTAGGTGGGGTTGTAGGGGCCAACACTGGTGATGCAGGAAGCCTACAAACACCAATGTTGGGGGAGTGGGGTTGTGGTGATGTGGCCACATACTAAAAGCAATTCATCAGTTCTCTCACCCAGGGTCAGACTGGTGTACAACAAGGAGTAGGGATCCTTGGCTCAGGGTGGACAGATGTGGCTTGTGCAGCCCAAAGGTCTGCACTTGCCTGCTGGACAAGTGTACAATAGTCTGCCTGCCTACGCACCCCCTTGACCCTTTCCAGAGTTCTGTCTGGTTGGGATTGCAAGAGTGCGAGGTTGACAAACCTTTTGCCAGCAGCAACTAGTGTGGCCTTGTCCCTGGCCATCAACCTAAGCTCCTCATCAGTCCACCAAATCTTAGTCTGAGCTGGGAGAGTGGCAAGCTGTTGGTTATGCTCCACCGGAAGCGCTGAGCGCATGTGGATGCCAAGCCCCCGTTTGGTATTAAAGGACCAACCATAGACCGTACATGTGGGAAGAACAAGAGGGGAGGGAGGGGCTGAGGCCGATGGGGTGGGGTGAGGCACCCTATTGGCAGGAGGCAGTGTTGGTGGTTCCTGACTGTGGCCAGGAACCTGTGCGGCCCCCTGCATTAGAGAGCCGCTATCCAAGGCTTCTTCCAATGCACTGCTACCAACAGCGAACCCCATTGTATTGACCTGGTAAGCTGATAGGGGGTAAGCCTTTCCAGTTCAGCTATAACTCTTACCATCACAGAGTTATACCTGGGGTGGATGCACGTAGAGCGACCGGAAACAGGCACATGTCAGCAAAACTTAGTCCTAGTCAAACTGGGGAACTGATAGTCCCACGAATTGCGCCTTTCTCTATTCTTTACTTCTTGAGCAGGGGTCATGCCTGCTTTAGAGGAACTTTCCCTCACCCAGTTCAAAACAATCCACTCTCTGATCCCAAAAGTGGCAAGGAATAGGTTTTTGCAGACCTGGAACAATTTTCCATCCTGTTCTTGCAAAGTGTACTTCAGGTTGCCACTCCTTCTTGATACTGGCCCCTTGCTGACCCGTCTTTTCACACTGGCACCCCTCACCAAAGACAAAACCTTTTTGTAGACCTTTTTTTGGTCCCACAGTAATTGACTCCAGAACTGTTGAAATAGCAACTGTCTCATTGATTCTGGTACAGCATCACAGTCTTGTGTTGTAATCATTTTGCAAAGCTTTGATGTGCAACAAGGACCCATCACTTGTTTGGTTCTGTCTGCTCCTCTTTTTCCTTTTTTGTTCTTCTTTGTCCAACCAACATAATGTTTCCCAGTCTCTCTTAGTTTTTTATTTTTTGCATCATGCCACTCTCTTATGTCTGCTATCTTTTTTCTCTTCTTCTTTCCTGCTTCAATTCCATTTCTTCCTTCCTCCAGCTCTCCTTCTTCAAAATTCTGGTTTTGATGTTCCCTATTCTCCTCTTCACTGTCAACATCATTCACTTGTTCTTCATCTTCTGACTCTGGTTTCCATTCTCCATCACCTTGATCATGCATCCCTTCTTCAAAATTGGCTTCTTTTCTTCCATCCTCCAGCTTTCCTTCTCCAATGTTCTGGTTCTGATGTTCCCTATTCTCCTCTTCATTGTTGACATAATCCAATTGTTCCTCATCATCCAACCCTGGTTTCCATTCTTTGTCACTCTGATCACTCATACCTTCTTCAAAATTGATTTCTTCTCTCCCATCCTCCTGCACTTCTTCCTCTGAATTCTGATTTGTGGATTCTTCTCCAATGCCCATGTACTTTGTTAGTTCATCTGAGGCTGTAGTCACATTTTTATTACAATCTTCACCCTGGGACCCTGATCTTAGTTGGCATTCATTTTCACTTATCCTATCACACTCCAATCCCACTTTTCCATCCTCTTTCTCACCTTCTTCCAAGGAGCCTCCTCCATCAGCAGGATTTGTCAAAAGAGACTGAATTGCAGCCTCCATCTCAAAAAATTCATCATCACAAGGAAGCAATATCACAGGAAGATTGTAAGTCTCTGGCAATAATTCCTGGCAATCTTTCTTGTCTTTGTAATAGCCCTCTCTGAAGGCAGCATCTTTTGACAAAGACTGAATAGCTGCTTCAATTTTATATAAAAAGTCATCATCGTTTCTTACTGACTCAGGGATGTCATCAAGCTCTGGCGTGGGTGGTTCCATAATGTTGACAACTTCCTGACTGAGCAAATGGTTGTGGGAATCATCCTCTTCTTTGCCAACATCTGTTGAAGTTGCCAGCTGGACCAGTTGTTGCCCTCTTGACAGGACTGGAAAGCGTGTTTTCTGTTGGAGAAAGAGGAAAAAACATGAGACTCAACTACCTATAGTCTGTTCTAATTATATGAAATCAGATAGGGCACTCACACTATTAATATTACTGTCAATAATATTTAAAGATTGATATTGACAGAACTGGTTTGTAATAATGTCTAGAAATCTAAATATTGTTCAATACAAGTATTATCCCTATTTATCTCAATATTATTGTCTAGAATAGGTAGGAGGAGATGATAGACCTAATCTACCCATAATTTTTCCATAGCTGAATCTCCACTCCACTTAATTCTTAAACTAATGTTTGTTTACTTTACTATCTAGTCTTGTTGAGAATAGTTTAATTATTTATAAATTCTTGTCATAGTGAAATAGCTTGTGTGGCAAAAGAGAGAAACCCCAGGAAAGGCAAATCACCCACCTAAATTACATTAAATCTAAGCCTCACAGAACAATGTGGAGAGGAAGACAGATCAATGCCAGTACATAGTGTTTTATTATGGCAGTTAGCTACTCAAATAAAATCCTCTCAGAAAGACTTAGATTTAACCTAGAACAATTTTTCCAAGGATAATACCTGAAAATTTCCTCCAGATGAGGTAAGTAGAGATACCTTGTAAGAGAAAGAGATTAAAAGATAAAGTATTTTGGCTTGGGTATATTGTTTAACCTTTCGGTACTTGCGCCCTCTGGCATCACATGAGTACTCGCGTGTTGTACTTTTTACAACATACCTTTTAAACTATTTTTAGCGAACTAAATGTCTCAATATTGGTTTATCAAATTATGACTTTTTGTTATTACTCAAAAACCTTACATGATTAGAAAAAAAGAATGAGGGGTACCTCATATAAAAATGTATAAAAATTTATTTACAACATTATACTTTTCCACACATATGTTAAAATGTTTAAATTTTCTTGATGTTTTGTTGTCTTAATGTCTTTTTTGTCTTGTCTTATTCAGTTTCACTTTCTTCATCTCCATTGTTTACTTCTTTACATCGTAAGCAAATAGTCTGTTTCTCTGCATGTTGTTTACATACAAAATGTGAACACAAAGTACACTTCATTGACGCTGAGGGAATTTTGGTCCTTCCACATAACCAGCAGGTTCCTTTCTTCTTTTTCCGGCTACCTCTTCTTCTTCCAATGGCTTTCTGTAACTTGCTAAGAAAGAATACAAGTCGGCAGTGATTTTATTTTAGCTCTTGATTCCAAATGGCTTCTCATCAAACTCATGGCAAGGTTTTTTTTTTCTTCTTGGAGGGCTTCGCCATTGATATTGAAATTCAATATGACCCTGGCATTGATTCCTGCGATATTCATGAGAATGAAAAAGAGGGCTAAAGGCCACCGTCTTGTGATTCTTGAAGCAGAATAAGAAGCACACATTTTGTCGCATGTATCAACTCCTGCTTTAGTCTTGTTGTAATCAATAATTATTTCTGGCTTACCAGTGTCAAGATCTGTGACTTTAGAATCATGCATTGTTGATAACAGTAAAACCCTTTTTTAGTTACATAGGAAACTAAAGTTTTGTCATACTGAAAGCCATACATAGAACTTCCAACCTCCTTACTTTTGTGAGGTAAAAATGATGGAGGTATTGCCGCTTTGTTTTTCTTGAGAGTCCCAATACAAGTCAATCCTTTTTCTAGTAAATAATCAGCCATAGGAATGCTAGTATACCAATTGTCTGTAGTTACATTTTTGTGGGAATGTTCAATCGGTTTTACAAGCCTTTTTACTATGTCAAAGCTGCTGTTTGAAGCTTCATATTTCCCTGGGGGTTGCTTTCCACAGTAAACCTCAAAGTTACTACAATAAAAGGTCTTAGAATCACAAAGAGCAAACATCTTTAGACCATATTTTGCTGGTTTATTTGGCATGTACTGAACAAATGAGCACCTGCCTCTAAAACGATGTAACATCTCATCGATTGTTACAAACTCTAATGGCTGCAAGCTTGTCAAATATCTTGCATTGTTCCCTAGTGGTTTTATCATCAAAGCGAATACACCTCAGTAAGAACAAAAAGCGATTGTAACTCATTGCTGCTCAAAGAATTGGTAAGCCAGTTCCATCATTAGCCCAAAGTTCTTTTACATTGGCATGTGAACCTTTTTTTATCCCTATTAGGTACAGTACCCCTAACAAAGCCATTATTTCAGCCCTGTTGGAGTGTAAAAAATCTTTTTTTCTTGCAAAGTTGTTTTCAATAGAACTTATATAATTATTGGTACACATCAAAATCTCGTCAATCATTTCAATTGATATAAATTTCAAAACTGCATCTAGCTCGTTACTCACATTTCTAGCAATCTGTCTTGGTCCAGGGAGTTTCTTCACTATGTTATGGCTTTTAGTCTTACAAATGTTTGATACCGCTGTAGTACACCAAATAGTCTCTCCATCTTTACCAAGAACAAAATCCTGATCATCCTGTAGTTCTTCGTAGTCTTCTACACCTCCAACTTCATCACCATCAATCTTACTCAAATCGGAAATGTCATTGTTGTGTTCAATAACCTCTTCATCACTAAAATCTGAATTTATGTCTATATTGTCATCCTCATCCAAACTTTCTTGCAGTAGACGATCAATTTCACTTTTACAAAGATAATCTGACATGATTACTTCATCACATAACTATTAAAAAGAACAAAAAAAATACAAAAACTCACTACGCAAATACTCACATGTTGTAAAAAGTACAACACACGCAACATGCACAGATTCAATGCTTGCTAGAAACTGGTTGACCTCGAGCAGGATGGCTACTAGTTGTGGTGGGGTAGTGGAAGGGGTACAAGGAATAGTCCACTCCCCCAAGCTCATCACTCAAACAGCTGTCTTGGAAACAAAAAAAAAAAAAAACGTAGACTGTTGTACTTTTTACAACGGCGAGAGTACCAAAAGGTTAATGTGATAGCTTGTAACTGCAGAGACTTATTAACAGAAGAAGCATTCTGCTAAAAATTCAATTACCAACACTGACAGCATTGACAAAAAGAATGAAGGGTAATGTATAATGCTGCTAGAACTCCATGAAATCACAAAGATATTGAAATAAAATGCAAGGTAAAATCCAGTTTAACCTGCATACACAAAGCTTTTGCTTCTTAGTAAGAAAGTTACACCATTCAGATGTTCCCACACTGGTGAGTTTACCCTATGAGGCCTTGAATAGTGTGACTCATAATCCCTATAAAACTCTTGGTAAGTCAAATTTCTCATTCCAGGCAAGTGGGTTCAAAATGTAATGTAAAACCCCTTAATGAAAATGCTCATATTCTCCTCACCAATTTGAACCTTGAAATTTTATGGGTTATACTCTTCTCTGTGCAGCATCACTTGATCCAATATACCGTTGTGTCACATACTCCTCTACCTCATCAACTCTGCGCTCTTCCTCAATCATAGCCTCTTTCTCTTCATCAGTTGTCTCAGTAACCTGCACTGCAACTGAGCTAAGTGATGGCCCCTTTGTAATATATTTAAATAGATACTTAACAACAGCTCTTGTTGAGATCAACTCCAAATTTATGTGACACCAATATTTAAGCAGCAAGAATGCATTAGAGGAAACCACCCACCTATCGTCAATTAGCACATCCTTATTTTTATACTTGATTGTTGCCATATTGATCATGTAATTAGCAAAATGTCTTACATCAAAATGTTTTTTAAAGGATGTTTTGAGGATACCTTATTTTCCTTATCCCAGCATGGCAGTTCTAGCTCACCACCACAAGGACCATGTATCATATGTTTCAATACCAGCTCTCTTAACTCTCTCATTCACCTCACCATCACCCTTTGGAATATCTGCCCTTATAAATCAATATCAATTCTTTGAGTTGGCCCTCCCCTCCACTCTAAAACAGATATGGGAGTGTGGAAGGCCTCTCTGGAATTCAATAGTGTAAATAATATAGACTGATTTTCCAGAATGTGACATGGATGTCCTCATGAGTTCTCTCAACTTCAAATGAAACACTCTGTCTACTACTCCTGGCTGTTCTTTTCTAGTGTCACATTTGGATAGTTTTATGTCATCCCACCCACCAAATGTTTTCAAAGTGAGGAAGATTGGACCACCCAAATTTGAAATAATGCCCATTCTATCCATATATGACCTCCTTATGTATTTTGGACATCCTGTAAAATAATGAGGCAAATAAATCTTACCTGGTAGAATCCCACCCTCCCTAAAACGGTTTATCCTCTTGTATGTTCTACTTGAGATTTTCACCCTCTCAACATTCTCCCTAGCTCTGACACTTGCTTCAAGTTTATCTGCTGGAACTGCTCTGAGATCAGAACACTAATTTTTTGTGGTGTAAAGAGCAGCTGTGTCTCAATCCTAACATAGATATCAACAAGCCACGTTTCTGACAGTTTACCAAACTTACTGAACCAATCATCAGACAACAAAAGATTTCGTGTATACTTCAACAAAGAAAATGACTTACCTTCTGAGGTCTTCAGGTTTTAGACCCACCTGGAGTGCCCTCTAGATACAACAATACTTATGTCATTGGTTTGGAAAAGGTCTGTTTGCATACAGCTGATATGGGCTCTTATCTCCCAGTCTCCCAACAGTGACCTGACATGATCCCCAATGCACCAATTGCCAACCAAGGCCAACATCTGTGTATTTACATTTTGTTGGGCCAACTAACCATTAGCCTTTGCTTTGCCAACCTGATAAATAAACTAGCACTTCAGCTGAAAAATATAATGATATATTTTTAGCTGATTAATATGGTTTTGTATTTCATACCAATTCAATATAATAAAAAAGCTCAAGCAAGATTTGCACAAATGATAGAGTAAAATACATGCACAATTGCATCAACAATTTGATAGAATATAATATATTTAGTTTTAATAATAAATTTCTGAAATAGATGTAGCTATAAATAATACTCTATTATGTAATATTGGCTTGAACTTAGTTACACGAATTATGAAATACAAAATCAATATTCTTTTTATTACCATGTTTTAAAACTGTTCAATTAATAGCCCACAATGATTTTATTTTAAAACTGAATGTACAAAAGTGATGTATAAATTGAAAAAAGTGTTGACTGTAATTGGAATACCCTACCAATAAAAATTTTCTCTATGCCTAGTTTTCTTCAAGGAACAAATAGTACAGTGCAATAAGTTCAAAAAAAGGCCAAACATGTTGGATCATGTTGGATCAACATTGTCCCAGTGACCACTATAATTATTTCTGAAATGCAGCAGTCGGTCAGAAGTTTGTGTTACTTTATTTCTCTCATAGGTCGTATCAGTACAGGAATCTTCTTTGAATATGTCAGCTGGAAAAATTTTGTCCACTCTCTCCAAAAAGTAGTCAATTTCCTCTACAATAAACGGTGACAGATTTTGGCAAGCATCATGGATATGATTGGCCCACTCTGATGGCAAGTCAGCCCAAAAGTTGAATTTTATGTAGCCCATGTTGCGATCGCATTCGTAAGGAATGTCCTCTTATTGGGTATGTAAACTGCACACTTTTGAATCTTTTCTGAACATGAACCATATAGTGAAGGAAGCGATACATTGTTAAATTCTTATATTGACCGCCACAAGAGTCCCCAAAAATATGCAAGTCCTTGACCTCTTCAGGCAAATGATTACTCACAAAGTGATACAACATTGATGACAGACATTGTCACTTTTTCACCATCAGACTCATTGTACATGTAGAATACACTTTTACCACTACCTAGGATATGTACATTAAACAAATAAATAAGTTGATGTTTGTAGTAAGCGTCATTGGTGGTTACATTAGGTACATTCAAATTTCTACCATAATCAATACAAATTGCTTCAAATGTTGTTATCTTCTTTGATGTTAAGCAAGCTTTCTTCTTAATGTCATAGAATTTTCAGCTTTCAGCTTATGAATCTTCAACTCAGATTCAAGTGCTTTTAAATCATTGTCTAGCTGAGTTTTATCTTCCCCATCCTCAATTGAGCTTTTAGGCCATTTATTTTGACATTGATCTCATTGCAGAAACTGCAGGTGTCAGTTCTTGGGTACCGAAAGAAATGTTAAAATTTTGTTGCATTGAAGATCTATAAGTCTCAAAGGAACACTTTACATTAGGGTTTTTGTGAACATTTTGTGCATTATTGAAATATTTAGTTCATCAGGAAGATATTTTTTAGAAGTATCTTTCAAGCAGTAATGTGCTCCCCTTTCATTGAAAGAGCCTATATGGTCTTTTATCAAATCTCTCACCTCATCGCTAATTTTGTGGGTATGTTTTTATGAGTGCCCCTTTATCCTTTGGAGCACAACCAGTTTCTTTCAGAGCATTTATTAAATACTCGATTTTTTTATTGGTGATGCCATGAATAGATATAAAAATTTTTGGCATACAAGCCATTCACATACTTTTCATCTTGGACAGCTCAAACTTTATACTTACAAGTAATGTCCCGAAGTTTAGCTGACTTAATTTCGTTCATTTACTCTTTCTAGGAGGTTGAAATTTTCAAAATTTTGTCCCTTCTAAAGTGAGTCCTTCCATATTGTCAAAGCACTTATTTCTACACTTACACAATGCGCCGGCTTTGTGGCTTTGCATTCTAATTTTTTTTTGACACATCATTCAATCTCCCTTAACTTTATGTTTTTTGTCTTAACATCACAAAATTCGTCACTGTCACTCATTGCAGTAATTAGTGTTACTAATTAAATAACAATAAACAATCAATAATAAGATAAATGGTCAAATAAGAATTATGGATTGCTTGTAAACATAACCTAGACCTCAACAGTCAACAGTCAACAGACTGGAGACTTATGACGTTCAAAACAAGTACCGTACTAGTTAAGTTTCAACTGATAGAACAAGATAAAAAAAAAGAAATATCAATTTCTGAATCAATTATTGAAGAATATCTTAGGATAAAACAATAGAATAGATTGCAAAATCTGTAGCGAGTAGCTGCAGCCAGCGCTTTCATACAGTACTGAACTTGACTCTTTTTCCCCAGTACGCTAGTTAACTCCTTATTCCGCTGTGGAGTATTTTCAATCACTTACTTCATAGTGATATAACCCCTTTTTTCATAGTTTAAGCATACCATCTGAAAGCTCTTGTCTGTCACTATGCAACGGTGCAATAAAAAAAATGAGAAAAAAATTGACTTAACCCCTTCTTCCCTGTGCCCTTCATATGGATTGATCATAGCATATGTAATAAACAAATTTTGGATAATAAATAAATAACAAAGTTAGTTTCTAAGATAAACTCAATGTGAAAGGTTGAAATAAATGCCAAAGTTGTGGCATAAAATGTTATTTCATTTATAGAAAGATAGAAATTCTCCCATAAATTGGGGGCCCGTCCAAACAAAAAGATCAAAAGGATCTAATAAAAGGAATAAAATTCAATAGAAGAATTTATTACCAGTGTTGAAGATTTGAAGTTTGGCAAAAAGTAATGGAATGTTGTTTTAGGAAAACAACTTGGTGAGTAAATAAAATGAGTTACGTATCAAAAGGCCAATAAGGCAGATTTCATATTGGCGAAGTAGAGGAACTAGGAATTGATGTGCCATCAAATCCGAAAGAGTGATACAAAGTTGATTAAACTGATTCTTAAATCTCCAGATTACGATGAAGAGTCTATCAAAGGGATATTAGAAAGATTAGAAAAGGAGAAGTATGAAAGATTAGAAAAGATAAACAAAAGAGAAGATATGAAAGATCAGAAAAGGAAAAGGAAAGACTAGAAAAGATAAAGGAAAAAAGAGAGAGAGGGTTTGAGTTGAGAGAAAAACTAGGAAATTGAAGCCAAAATAATTAGTAATAATAATGTCTTTCAAAACGATGAAAGAAGAGACCTGATGAAACTGATCATATGGTATGATTCAAGCGTAGATATTAGCGTGTATTTATCAACGTTTGAGAAACAAATCAGTAGAGTGAATGTACCACATAAAGAAAAATGGGTTTCATATCTACTTGGGTTTACTACCTCTAGAAATTGGAAATCTAATCACCCGAGAAATTAGCTGATGATTACAACCACATCAAGATGATGTTATTAAAAAGATTCAAACTGAGCCCAGAACAGTTTCAACAAAAATTTTGCTCACCCCGGGAAAGAAGAATCAGCTAAGTGGGAGGGATTATGCTTTGAATTTGAATGATTTGTTGAATATGAGTGGATTCTAAAAAGATTGATGTGATGTATTGAATTATGAGGATCTCAAAGAGCTCATGGTGGTTGATCAAGTGAAAAGAAGGTTACCATCAGAGTTAAAAGAACATTTCATTGATGATCTCCCAAAAGTCAAGAAATTTGATGAGTTTGTAAACAAACTAGATGAATACAAAGCTGCCAGGCGCCAACTAAAAAGAACAATGCCAAAAAAGATAAATTTAACAGGACAACCCTCGGACAAGAAAATCTTTTGTGAAGCACTCAGATGATTCTAGAAAAAAAATATCAGTTTTAATAATGTCAAGTGTTATACCTGTAATGAATTTGGGCATAAATCCTCCCCAGACTGTGAACAAAACCAAAAGCGTTATTAAATGCTTTATAGATGTCACCAGAGGTCATGGTCACACAAGCAAATAATTGTACCAATTGAAGAAGGTACAATGAAAAAGTCAATATGGTATGTTTCTACTTATGATAAGTTTTCAGGAAAATGCTATTGTTATATAAAGGTTAATAATTATTGTTGCATCACAATAAATGTTTAACGCTTTCAGTATTTGATCCAAATGTAAAACTGAACACTTTCCACTATATTATGAAAAAAGTTAGCAAAGAAAATAATGTTACTTCTTAATAATAAACAAAAAAAATTAAAGCACCAAATGATGCTAACTCTAATTATTATAATAATAGCAAGCTTTCAAATTATAACATTCAAGCTTCATAATATAATAACAGAATAATAATATTAAGTTTAACTGAGCAGAGAATGTGAGAAAGAAGTTCTTACATTCTCTGCTAAGTTGAAGCTTATTATTATTGTTCTATTATATTATGGTGGATAACATATTATTCTGTTATGATTTAGGTGGAATAATAGTAAGGACTTCATGAAAACCCAAGAGGATGCTATTTAAAAATTTCTTAGAGTTAATCCATTTAACAAAATGTGGTACTTACACAATAAAGTCTCTCTTGTTTAGAAAAGTGTGGTAGAAAGTTATAACAATGTCTAAAAATAGATCCTATGACTAATGAAAACCAAAAAAATCAATGTATCTTATCAAAAACCTTTCAAACAATGTGGAATCATTCACATGTGAAGTAGGCTTCATAGTTATTCCTCATGAATTTAAAAATGATTTGAATATGGGTATTGATCTACTTGTGTTAATCTGTTAAGTTAGTCTAGTATTTTTTTAATTTCCTGTTGCATGAGAAAATTCTAGATTTCACTATTCAACAGGGTTATGGTACAAATTGCACCACTTGAAACCGGCTCCAGACATGTGCTATTTGGCAACTACCAAGCACCTAGACACCTAAAAGTACAATTTGGTTTATGTGTAACATAACAACAGTTTGTTGTTGTCGATCAGCTGTAGCCAATCACAGCTCTTCTTATTTAATCTTAAGGACAAAACAAAACAAGACTAGAGCTGCAATTGGCTACAGCTGATCGACAACAAACGATGGTTGTTATGTTATGCAGAAACCAAATTGTACCTTTAGGCAAATTGTACCTAGTTGCCTAAAGGTACGATTTGGTTTATGTGTAATGTAACAACCATTGGTCGTTGTTGATCAGCTGTAGCCAATCACAGCTCTTCTTATTCAATCTCAAGGACAAGACAAAACAAGACTAGAGTTGCAATTGGCTACAGCTGATTGACAACGACCAATGGTTGTTACATTACGCATAAACCAAATTGTACCTTTAGGCAAATTGTACCTAGTTGCCTAAAGGTACAATTTGGTTTATGTGTAATGTAACAACCATTGGTCGTTGTCGATCAGCTGTAGCCAATCACAGCTCTTCTTATTTAATCTCAAGGACAAGACAAAACAAGACTAGAGCTACAATTGGCTACAGCTGATTGACAACGGTTGTTATGTTATGCATATAAACCAAATTGTACCTTTAGGCGACTAGGTGCTTGGTAGTTGCCAAATATTTCAAGTCTGGAGCCGGCTTAACAGAATATAAAGGAGAGTGATCACCCTCAGTATCTAACAGCTGAACACAATTAAAAAAGAATGAAGAGTGACACAAACCTTCTGCTAGCATGGCTGGATAGCCAGTGAATGGAGGAACACCCTGACGCCAAGACAGCCATGATAGCCCCGCCCCTAGTGGCAACCACGCAAAACGTGACAGACTTTCTGGACTGCCCTTGTATATTGGAAATATTCGTTTTTCGTTTCATCTTCATTGAAGCAGTCTTAAGCCTGATTCACACATATAGTGGCGTAGTAGTGGCATGCGCAGACTGTGTTGGACCACTATCATTCACACATATAGGACCGCACTAGTGTCGGACTGTTTGGCGCAATGCTCAATCACGACTACTCACTTTCTCCAAAATTGGAGATAGATAGATTTTCATTTCAGATTTGAATTCAGCGACGTCAAATTAGTAATAATCCCCACGTGAACTCAAAAATAATCAAAATTGGGGATTTTTGTAAATCATATTTTAAATGATTCTATAACTGTCATTAATGGATGACTATTTTTAGTTATTGAACTCTTAGTGTTTATTATCTATAAATAATTTAATTAATAAATTGTTTCAGAACAAAATAATAAATTAACATATTTGTTATGAGACAAAAGGGGAAAGAGTAGTATAGTAAAACTAATGGTATTAGTAGTAGTAGTAGATATGAGTATATATGTACCGTATGTGAATTATCAATATTTTTATAAATATATAGTTTATCTAATTTATCAGTTATCAGCTAGTTTTATTGGTATATATCATTAACAATATTCAAAAGTGACTTTGTTGTGTCATACATATGAACATCTATGTATCAATTGAAGCCTAATATAATAACAAGAATTCAAAATTGAATCAAATTAGTTTCAAAGTAATTAATAAGTTCTTGTTATAACTTTTCAAACGTTTTCCAGTTCCATTTCATATTCAATTTCAACTCTAGTACAAATAATTTCTCAAGTATAAAATATATATCATTGAATTGTAGAATTATTTTCCCCAAGTATAAATGTTTCAATTCAAGGGATAATAATTATGAAACTCCCATACTTTACGGAACAGAGTTAAACCAAAATAATCAGTTTCTAATGTGACTAGATATGAATGGGAACAAGTCTCTTAATTTTGCTTATTTTTGAGCCTACGTTGGGAAAATAACTAATTTGCGGACGCTGAATTCAAATCTGAAATCAGATTCCTTCTATCTCAAATTTAAAAGAATTTGGAAACACCAGAACCAAAACAGCACAGTCTGAGGACAGTCCTACGCTGATTCACACATGTAGGACTGTGCTCATGCCGGTTGCAGGCCGTGTCAGACCGCCATAGACCGTGTCCTTAAGAAATCACTTTGGAAACGATCTTTCATCGTCCAGCACTAGTACGCCACTAGTACAGTCCGATATGTGTGAATCACTCCCGACCGTTTCCGTGTTAATCAAATGGATAGACCGTTTGAGAGATTCCATTTGAAATGGTACGACACTAGTACGCCACTATATGTGTGAATCGCCCTTTACATTTCATTCAGCTGACTAACATGTTATATGTATATTGTATGTTATCAGATGATAATATATATATATATATATATATATATATATATATATATATATATATATATATATTCAGCTGAGTTAATATGGTTTTATGAACAAGTAATATTTAGTTAGATAGTAATATTTTCGTTATAATTAAGGTAATGACACTAGTGGTTGACCATTTTGTAGAGAAATTCGATTAAAATTAATAAGAGTTCCATTGGAATAAGCAATTGAGAAATGAGCTCTCTATGTCCCTAATTCTATCTAGCATCATAATCTGGAAGCTTAAAACAGCACTACATGTGGTTTGTGAATGGCTGACTTGAGTTGATGAGAGGGTTTGCTGGATAAGTTGTATGTGCCAATTCCTTATCAATTGTTGTAAGAAGAATGCTTCTGGAATTCAAATGTTGGAGCCAAATACAGGATTCATTTTGTATGTTTGGCATTCATATTAATTTTTAGAGTACTTTCTCCTTGAGATATGAACATTTATAACACTTAATTTATAAAATACACCAGTTTATGGGAGTGGTCACCTACCGTACTGAATCTTCAGTAAATGAGAATATTATATTTCGTCGGCTTAGAATGAAAACCATGTATTTCTAAAATACAAACTTTACAGGAGACAGGAAAAAACTTTCTAGAACCTATTCAGCTGGATGTAATGCATTCAATATGGATGTTTTATCGATATATAACTGTTTTGCATATGTCAATGTGTTCAAGAATACTCAACTAATAATTTCAACATTTAATTTAGATTTACGTGGTTTTACTGCTCATAACTGAGAAATATATTGGCTTTTCATCCTTCATTTTTGAATATGTGGTTTTACTTCTTTTAAAATTACCATATTGCAATGAGAAATTTGAGAATATGTGTTTTGGTTATTTGCATATTTTGTAAATTCGCAAAGAAGTAGAACCTCATTGTGATAATATTATTAATAATTATTCCACTGGAATGATAGATCTAAATTAAATGATTAAACTATTGGTAGGCTGCATGTTTAACAGTAGGTACATAATACTTAGATTAAAGTAAAGTAGGTTACAAAGTAAATGTTTCTTTTTATTAATAAACATAGTGGCACAAATTACTGATTCTATCAGAATATTATAATATAGAAGTGCATAAATGGTTTTTTGCAATATAACTTTAAACTCTACATTATTTTACCGGTATAATACAATTAAGTGAATTAATGATCCTTTATAAAAAAAATGATTTTACTACATTATATAACTATGCATTCATAGGTTCTTGTCATTTATACTTGGAATTCTACAACTACTACAATTCTACATTGATATTAATTGCTTCAAATCCTACATTATTTTACCTGAATGATAAAAGTGAAAAGTTCTTGTTATTGAGCTGAAAAGCATAAAGGCACAAAAATTATTTGATTTATTACAATATTTTAGTATAATTAATTATGAGACTTCTTGGAATTAATAGACTTATTAGAACTCTACATTTACTGGAATGATGCAAGAACAAGTTTCTCTGTCACATAATTTGTTTTCAGATATTGTTACATGTGGCAGCAAATCATAAAAATTATGCACTTCACAAGGAAGTACCGACTTCATTTCTTGAAGGTGTTTATATTTGATGTATTGAAGGGGTATTTTGTTTTTATACAGTTATTAAACTTTGGTTTCATTTGTAGGCTTTTTTATTCTTCTAGGAAGGCTTGAGTACTCTTCCTTGTAATCCAGCTTTACATTGATATCTCCATCTGGTGTGTACCTTATTCATTTCAAATTTGTGACAACTGGGTCACCTTTTCTGTTGCCAGGTCTGATTGATTGTACAAACTCAAGATCACTGTATTTGCAAAAAAAGTATGTTGTAGATATTGCACTTTATAAGGAGACGGATGGAGCCTTGCTGTTCTACAAGCTTCAGTGTATGCCATTGGGGAATAAATTTCTCTATTCCTCAACCTTCTCTCAATGCAACAATGCATAGCATCGCATTCCATTTGAGTATGCCCTTTCTCCAGATATTTTTGAGTAATGACTATGCCCAACTTTTTTATGCAAGAAGGAGTGTGTTTGCAACAATAGCATTTCTGTTTTGGTACGTGCAACCATCACTATAAATTATCACATTGTTGCACGTATCTGCGTCAATTTCATTGGTTACAAAATGATAGAGAATACTGGAAAATCCATCGCCATTCAATCCTCCTTCTGTCTCATCCCACAAAAAGCAATGACCAGCACCTATTTTCAAATTGTACAATGCAAAATTGTGAACTTTCAGCTTGGTGCGATAGTATAGTGCTGATGCTTTCAGAGATGGGCAGAGCAGAACGGCCTGTAGGTCCATTG
The DNA here is from genome assembly GCA_017141385.1 of Sogatella furcifera. Classification (NCBI taxonomy): domain Eukaryota; kingdom Metazoa; phylum Arthropoda; class Insecta; order Hemiptera; family Delphacidae; genus Sogatella; species Sogatella furcifera. Next base: position 9,469,399 of record CM029554.1, read on the forward strand.
TGAATAATGACGTTTTATCATCTGTGTTTTTCTTGTCATAATCTTTTTCCTTCCTAGCAATCTCTTTTCTTTCAATGTGGGCTTGATATTCTTCTTCATTTAGATTACCAGTTTTATGCGCGCAGCAAGTGTCACACTGGTCTTTTTTTGGGCTGAATAATGCTAAGTTATGCTCCTCAAAAACAACATGAAAAGTAAAAATTTATGTTACAAAATTGTCTTTGTTTTTCGATTTACAGAAGTCTTTGTACTGTCAGAACAATTGTGCCTTGCTCTGCCACTCTGGCTCAAGATAAAGTTTCGTAGAGCTCTTCCTACAATAGTGAGACTCTAGTTTGGGCAGCATTTCAAAAAACTCCAATAAAAGTTTTCTCTCTTCAGTAGTTTTTTTTTGCCACAAAACAGTGCCATTTTCTTTTGTGTTTTCTTCTTCAGTGGGGTATGATTTCTTTGATATCCATTCATTTACTGCCCAATATCTAATGACTAAAGTACTAAGGAACAACTTTTTACATACCTTCAAGCGTTCTTCTAGTTCCTCTGGTTTTAAATAATACTTGAGAGAATACTTACGGCAAGAACTGCTACCCTGAATTGTTTGCTGTACCACAGATTTCTTCTCAACTAGACCTTGAACAAAAACTTGTTTCTCACCTTTGTTCAAACTGTAAAATTTGTTGAAGATATTCTGTCTCATAAGATCTGAAATTTTTGTGCAAGCAAAGGATCTCAAATTTTTCGCAGGACATCTACAATGTGCTTTCAAGGTTTTTTTCTTCCTCTTCACATCAAAAACATTTTTCCCCTCTTTTGTTTTACGTCTGCCATAGTACTCTTGACCTTTAGCTTGTTTTTCCTTACTTACATTTGCCTTCCATAGGGTTTTGTTTGCCTGTCCTCTTTTAGCTCGTTTCTTGTTAGGTGAAACTTCCTTGCTGTAGCTATGGACATTATCAGACCTGTTTTCTTCATCTGAAGGGGTGCTGGTTTCATCTTCTGAAGTGATGTTAAGTCCTTGTTCTGGAGGAATGTAATCATCATCTCCATCATCATCTTGAAGCCTTTTCCCTTTTCCTGTCTCCTCTACATTATCTGTTGTTGTCTCAATATCATTGCAATATTGTCTTCAACTTGAACACTGCTGTCTTCAAAATCAACACTAGAAATAACATGTTTAAAATCTGACTCAATGTAGTTATTCAAGTTATCATTCAAAGGAGTCACTAAAGAGTCTCGATTGATTTAAACTGGTAATTTGTCAATAAAAATGTAGTCATTTACTTCGTCTGATGAAAATCCAGGCTGATCATAATTAGGTCCGCGTAGCAAGAAGTTATTGTGGGTCTCTTCACTAGGAGTCGAAATCAAATCTTCCAAGAATGGAACCTTGCTGATATCGAAGTCTATACATTTCTCAAGAATTTGCCCATTCTTCTTCATCATCTTCTGTAACAAAAGAAATTGCATATTAAGTGATGGGTAAAATACTTTGTGAATGTATTTTACATTGAAGATCTTATTCTCAGCAGTCATTTATGTTTGAGCATGCATATTGATGGTACATGACTGTTGAATGCAACTGTTAACCCACCCTTATTTCTAATGGAACGTTGATGGACACTGCTTATGACCTAGATACCTGTTTTGTTTGTCAGAAGTCCATGTTCATCATGGTAAAACTCCACAGACACAATGCAATTCATTTTTTTTTTCAATTCAAATCACGTTTATTCCAAATAAAATATAAGTGCAAAGTAGAAAATTTTAAAGTAAAAAAATACATCACAATAATCTATTATAAAATATTATTTATAACGATTGGAATAGCTTACAGCAAACATAGACACATCATTGTCTGTGCGTTTGCTGGAGTTCTATTAATACTGCACATTAAAAATATGTTATATTACCCCTAGAAAGGAAAAAAAATAGTGAAAACCTTCATATTTCTTTAAATGCCCCTGGTGAGTAGTGTAGTGTAAGTAGCAACACATCAACTGCAAGCTGGAGATTGTTAGGGAAGTGGGATTCAGTCAGTCGGTCAGTCATCAGTCGACAAGTCAGTAAGTCAATAAATAAGTTAGTCAATAAGTCAGTTAGTCAATTGGTCAGTTTGTCAATGGGTCAGTTACAAAAAATTTGGTTGGTTTCATTCAACAAGTAATAAGTCAGTTAGTCACAGAACAGTTGGTGAGTCAATCCATCATTCAGTCAACACGGTGGTGTTGATAATTAGGTTTAATAATGAGGTCGGCCTCTGATATCGGTGCATCAAGTAGCCATTTTTTAACCGCTGTTTAAATAATGATACAGAAGGAGTTTGGAATAATAGCATGTCGTTGTAGAATTTTGATATCTTCTGGAACAGAATTTGTGATACATAAAAAGAATTAGTGGTTGAAAAGGCAAAGTTTAATTGGAGAGTTGCAACACCAATGTTAGACGCATATCTAGTGTTATAAGTGTGATTAATTTCCTGGAAAAAAGTGGTGAAATTTTTGTATGTATGAATAATAAGAGATTCAATGAATAATTGGCGCACTGTGAGGATGGAAACAAAGCATGAGTTGGGTGTTGAGTAGATTTGTTGAAGCCAACCTCCAATATTGCTTTTTGGATGACAAACAAGGGATCAAGAACATTATTATAACCTCCTCCCCAACCAATAATACCAAACGACAACAGCAACTGCACATACGCAAAATAAACAGTCTTCATCTCTTTTTTTGTTAATACAGAACTCATGAGTCTTAACGCATAAATAAATTTCCTTATTTTATTTTTTTTTAAATTCAATATAAGTATTCCATTTAACTCGAGTATCTATTAATGTTCCTAAATATTTATAGGAGTCCACCTGCTCAATTGCACAGCCTCAATTGGGGCACAGGTAATTACCACAACTGTGTATTTTCAAAGGATCTAAGTTTAATTTCTTGTTAAGGAAATGGGTATAAATTTGTTTTAGAAGTATTGAGCGAGAGTTTGTTCTGGTCCAGCCATTTTTTAATAACTATAAGATCATGCATGCATTTATTTCTGACGTCATGCCATGATGACCCCTGCACATAGATAAGAGTATCGTCTGCAAATAGGAATAACTTACTAAAAATATTTAGCTTAGATATATTATTAATATAACCCTTTGAAGCCTAGGTATAAATATTTTATCATTTTGACAATTTTTTTTTTGGTTTTTATGGTACATTTGTGACTAAATATCACAGAAATGAAGTTTTTAAAAGTAAAAAACTTTTTTTCATGGATTTATCAATCCGGGACTCATGCGTCCCGACAGGCTTCTACAGGATAGAAATATGAAACATGAATTTGAACCAGCTTTACTTACCTAGGTTATCATAATTCATATATTTTACTCCTCATCCATCATGTACTGCAAATTGGGGATTTATAAATGATTCATACAATTGTTGGCGAAAGAATTAAATATTTATTCCATAAATTAAAAAATATTATATGAATGTATGGAATGTTAGAAACTTGAGAGAAAGTATGAAATTGAACTAGTCAACCATTTACCTAACTGATCAACTAAATAATGAAAA
>CM029554.1:9473464-9489645 GCA_017141385.1 Sogatella furcifera
TAGTCTCCAGCCAAGGAGAAATGACCCAAATTTTGACAAGTTGTATAAGATAAGACCATTTATTGACTTGATTTCAGAAAATTTCTCTGACTCATTTAACCCAAATCCCGATTTGGCTGTAGACGAGTCTATGATAAAATTTAAAGGGAGATGTCACTTGAAACAGTACTTGCCCAAAAAACCAATAAAACTTGGCTACAAAGTTTGGGTTTTATATGATAAATCGGGGTATGTTTTGAAATTTGAAATCTATACAGGTAAGATAGGGCAGAATGTTCAGAAGAATTTGGGGGAAAATGTTGTGAAAAGGCTTGTTGAAGCATACAAAGGTAAAAACCACACAGTTTTTTTCGATAACTATTTTACAACTTTTAATCTGATGGAAGATTTGAAAAGTATTGGGTTCAATGCATGCGGTACAGTAAATAAAAATAGAATAAATCTTCCTAAATTTAAAGATGAAAAAGGAATGGCTCGTGGTGAGTATGATTGGTATGCAAATGACAATATCATTGCTTTGAAGTGGAAGGACAACAATGCTGTCCACTTGCTATCTAATTTTCATAACCCAAAGGAAGTTGAACAGGTAAAGAGAAGAGCTTGTACTGGAGAGAGAAATAGCTTTAGTTGACCAGCTGCTATTTGTGATTACAACAAAAATATGAATTTCGTGGATAAATTTGATCAAATGAAATCGACATATGAGATAGATAGAAAAAGTCGCAAATGGTGGCACAGAATTTTTTTTTATTTCATTGATGCTGCGGTTGTCAATGCTTTCATTCTGCATAAATGTTTGCCTGTAGAAAGACATGAAATGAAGGATTTCAGAAGAAAGATTGTTTTTGGTTTGACATGCCAATCTTATGTTGCCGCTTCTACAAAAAGAAGTGTGGCAAATGATGCTGTAAATAGGTTCAAACCAAAAGTCCCACTTGAAATAAGGGAATCAGGATCTGAATACAGGCCAGAGAGATCCACACGTAGGAGATGTGCTTTGTGCAGTACCAAAATAAAAGTAAAACAAACATTCTGGATATGTTCTGTTTGTAAAGTACCTTTGTGCTTAACCCTTTTGGTACTGACATCAAGTATACTTGACAAGAGCATATTGGCTTCTCAGCCTACTGTCGAGTATGCACGTTTTCAAACTTCACCGTGTGAGTACTATCGTCTAGTTAACTCGATCAGGTTCATTCTTCTACCATCATGTACTGCACTCTTTTGGCTACAAAATGAACTCATTCCCAGTGTCTAAACGCCACATGGCACCGGATAAAGTGACGAACAAAATCATGCTACCAGTGAATGTTTGCAGCATGTTATTTCTAACCTAGAATCAGTTCAAAACATTGTTTATGGGAAATGGCATCTCATTCGCGTTTGCGTTCATCACAATTTCTAAATGATGATGAAATCAGTGAAATATTGTTGGATACTAACTCAGAAGAGGAATTTGATTGTGACAGTGAAAGTGAGAGTGACAGTGATTTACAGAATAATTCACAACTGCAAGTTGAAGAAGCAGCTGCAGAAACAACTCCTCCCAAGAGATCAAGAACAAAATTCAAAGAAACCCTGCCATGGTCTGATGATATTTTTGTTCCAAAAACTCACAAATTTGATCAATCTCATTCTGGAATTCAAGTAGATATACCTGAAAATACTGACTGTGAAGGTTATTTTACATTACTATTGACAGAGGATGTAAATGATATTGTAGTAACAGAGACCAATAGGTATTTTAGTGATGTGCTAGCTTCAGTGACTCTTGCTCCCAATTCAAATCTCAGAAAGTGGACAAATACAGATAAAGATGAAATGTACACATTTATAGCCTTATGCATGCTAATGACAAGAAACAAAAAGAACTCTATAAAGGAGTATTGGTCGACAGATCAACTACTACAATCACCAATTTTTTCAAGAATCATGGCAAGAGATAGGTTTTTGAATTTATTGTCAATGCTCCATTTCAGTAATAATTCTGAAGAGACAGAAGAAGCTCGTTTGCGTATTTTTAAAATTTCCAATGTTGTGAATAAAATAAAACATAATTTTTCTGAAGTTTTCTATCCATTTCAAAACATTGTCATTGATGAATCTCTGTTGTTGTTCAAAGGACGTCTGCTTTTCAAGCAATATATCAGAATAAAACGCCATCGTTTTGGTATAAAACTTTTTGTGTTGTGTGATTGTGAAACAGGATACATACTTGACTTCATAATTTATATGGGTAAAGAAACTCCTATTGACAGTGTAGATGGACTAGGCATTTCTGGAATTATAGTGACGACTCTTCTGAAGCCCTACATCAACAAAGGACATACTTTATACACCGATAATTGGTACACCAGCCCAAAATTGTCATTGCATCTTCATGCCCTACAGACTAATTCATGTGGTACTGTAAACAGTAACAGACAATTGATGACAGCTTTACCAGATCCTAAAAAAAGAGGTGAAAGAGTCTCCAGGTCTGCAAATAATATTATGATTGTAAAATGGATGGATAAGAAAAATGTAACAATGTTGACAACACTACACAAGGATGATATAGTAAAAACTCACAAGAAAGACATCAAAACTGGCAAGTATAAAGAAAAACCTCTATGTATTGTTGACTACAATGCAAATATTGGATCCGTTGACAGAACTGACATGATGCTGAGCTCAGTGGAGTGTGTTTGCAAAACAGTGAAGTGGTATAAGAAAGTTTTTTCCATTCAATTGACTTGATTTTGTTGAATTCCCATGCACTGTACATGGTGAAAACAGGTGAACGTATATCACTAGCTGATTTCCAACTGCAAGTTATTTGTCAGCTGCTAGAGAAGCATCACACTGCAAGGATTTTCAATCATGGAGGAAGGCCATCAAATAAGGAGCCACCACTCAGACTTACTGAGAGACATTTTCCTTCTCTTGTTCCAGAAACTCCAAACACAAAAAGTGCAATGAGAAAATGCCATGTTTGTACCCACACCATGGTAAATGTAAAAAAGAGGAAAGAGTCAAGATACATGTGCAAACAATGTGATGTAGAGTTATGTGTAGTTCCCTGCTTTGATGTGTATCACAGTAAAGTTAAATTTTGAAAAAGAAACTAGTAGGCCTATCATGTAGGCTAAATAGTGTAAATAAAATGAAAATAGTGTAAACAAAATGAAAATAGTGTAAATAAAATGAAAATAGTGTGAATAAAATGAAAATAGTGTGAATAAAATAAAAATAGTGAAACGAATAAATAGTAAATGTGACCATGACAGAAAACAGTGAGCAACAGAAAAACATCAAATATGGTGGGTGAGTGATATATTTCAGAAAAACTTGCATATGCATGAGTAAATAATATATTTTTTGTTCATTATTTCAACTTGTGTATTTTTCAAAAAATAATATAATAGAAAATAATTGAAGAAAACACCATTTTAAATCAGAAAAACCATAAATTAGTCCAAACTCATTCCTTGTCTACAGAATAACCAAATGCGCAAAACCTACAACCCCCCCCCCTTCCACCCATACAAAAAAATTAGGAATTATTGAACATTTCAAAGCTATTTGATAATATAGAGTTAATCTGAGAAGAATACAAATGAAAACTGTCCAACTGTTGCAATAGTGAGGGGAACCAACAGTTAAACAAGATTCTCCAGAAAACCCAGTCTGAGCGTACCACTTCCTATAAATTTATTCTCCAATTTTTGCTCAAATAAAATCGTGAAAATGAGTGATGAAGACAGTAATGTGTTTGCAAGTAGTTCTGGAAGTGACAGTGACAGTGAAGTGAGCTCTCAATCAGATGATAATTCAGAAGATGACGAGGATCAGTTAGCTGCTTGTTGAGTAGAGACTGACCACAAACCCCTAGTGAGTCTGTTCAAAAAACCTTTGTCAAGCGCCCCCTTGAGATTGCAAAGTATGCTACTAAAGGTACAACGTTATGACCTTGATGTTGTCTATAAACCAGGTAAACTTCTTTTTATTGCTGATACTTTATCCAGATCTTCAATGCCTGTAACTTGTGTTGAAGAAATTGATCAAACTGATGAAGACATAATTTGTCAAGTCGAATTATTCAAAAAGTCATTGCCTATATCTAAAGAAAGATTAGACAATTTCATAGTAGAAACTGATGGAGATTTGATTCTGAACAGTGTCAAAGATCTTGTTGTGAACGGTTGGCCTTCCAACAAAAATAATCTAGATAATAGTGTAAAACCCTATTGGAACATAAAAAATGATTTGCATATTATTGATGGCCTGTTATTCAAAAATGATTGTCTAATTGTCCCCCTCAAATTAAGAAAGGACATGTTAATAAAATTACATGAAGGTCATGTAGGTGTAAATACTTGTGAAAAGAGAGCAAAGCTGATTTTATATTGGCCAGGAATAAAAGCCAATATTCATGAATTTGTAATTAATTGTGTGACATGTACTATGCATTCTCCTTGTAATTCTAAGGAACCTATTTTTTTCCATGACATTCCTACTATACCTTGGAGTAAAGTTTCTACTGATTTGTTTGAATTAAATTCAAAAAATTTCTTGGTTGTAATGGATTATTATTCTAAATATATTGTACACGGAGCTTGTATCCGTGTCTGATCTAAGTACTAAATGTATTATTAATAAGTTGAAATCAATATTTGCAAAACATGGCATTCCGCACACACTTGTAAGTGATGCAGGAGCCCAATTTACTAGTTCAGAATTTAAGAAATTTGTTTCAGACTATGGATTTTCTCATGTTGTAACTTCACCTAAATATTCTCAGTCTAATGGTCAAATTGAGTCTGGTGTGAAAATAGCTAAGAACTTGTTGAAAAAATGTGAATTTTCTAATACAGATCCATATTGTTACGGGTTTCCACTATAATAAAAGACTTGAGGCAATTTATACTGATTAACTTTATTAATTACACTGCTATAACACACTGACAAGATCAACTATAACAGAACAGAAGATAGCACAAGAGTTTATAACGTTTCACAATACAAATTACACTAAGAAATGATGAACAGTCTTTATCACGTTACACTGATTTAGAAGAAATAAGCACTGACAGAATGAATATAACTATAGAGTGTTTATATACAACGTCTGGTTCGTCTATCACACAATACGGCTGACACAATCTTTGAACACTTGATTAGGACTGGCCCTCTGCAAACATTCCTGTCTCTTTATAAAAGGGTATGAAATTGCTAGAGAGTGCTAGAAATGAATAGAGAGTTCTAGTAAATGCTGGTGGGCCCGTAATTACTTCCAGAGACTTCCAGACAGTGTTGTTTGTTTACAAAACAATGCAACCACTTGTTGACACAAAGCCTCCCCATCCCCGCCTTGTCCATCCTTGTCGTCCTACTATCTCAAGGCCATCAGACACTGTTGAATTCCATAACAATATATTGGTCTAATGAATTATAGAAATACGCCTAAAGATCATTTGCCTTCACCAGCTCAATTGTTGTTCTCAAGAAATTTGAATACTCTATTGCCTTGTTCTTTACAGTATTTAGAGCCTAAGATAACTAAACCGGATCCTTCTCTTGTCAATAAACGTCAGGATGCTATTCAAGCCTATTATGACAAAAATGCTAAACCTCTTTCTCAACTTCATGTCAATGATAATGTTATTTTCAAGAAAACCCCTTCTGCATCTTGGTCACATGGTAAAGTAATTTCTGAAGATTCAGTACCTCGTTCTTACATTGTCAAAGATGTAAATGGTAGGTTGTACAGGCACAATCGTAAATTTTTGAAAGATTGTCATGTTGAGCCCAAATATATTGATCATGACAATACTGCTAATAGCCATGTTTGCCAAAATACTAACCCACCTTCTCCTAACCATTCTTGTCAACCTATTGAAGATCCTATTGAAAACAAAACTGATGAAAATTTTGTTATTAAAAATATGGATGGTTTTGTCACTAGCAGAGGTAGGGTAATAAAAAACCCAAAAAGATTGTCATTCAACTGATTTATTTTGTATTAGTCATAAGTCTACTCTTGTACTTAGATAATTTCAAGTTGTTTGTTAATTTAAGTTGAAGAATTTGTTTGTACTGAACTATATTAAATTTCCATTTAACTGATTAATTTTGTATTAGTCATAAGTCTGCTCTTGTGCTATGACAATTTCAAGTTGTTTGTTGATTTAAGTTGAAAATTTTGTTTGTAGTGAACTGTATCAATTTTCCAATTGAAATTAAGGTTAAGGAGGGAGATGTTGATGGAGCACTCCATATTCTTTGTTGTTCAATGCTTGACGCTGTGCCTAGTGGTCGTTGCTCAATGTTATAAATTCAGTCAGTCATGTCGTATCAAATAAACTACAATGAATTCACGAAATGCAGTTTCATTTATTAAGTAAAAAAAATGTAACATTCTACAGAATGTATCATGGATACTAAGTTAGAGAATACATGTTGGGGCATGATGCACAGGAGATTGATAGGATTTTGATGTTTCATTTCACCACAAGAAATGACACCATAAAAGGATGTGTCCACAGACTAGCTACTAAGTGTGGCAGGCTTTATGATCAATATTTGTCTGGCACATTCTTCCATTTACAGTAATACAATAGATACCAGTTGTACCATGTTTACCCTTAGCTGCATATTGATGCATATATGCAATATTCCAGAAAAAGCATTGTATCAAGTCACTTTTAATATCTCCAGCCCTTTCTGGCATGCTGAATCATATCTGCATCATAGTACTCTATTAGTCATAGCTTATGTAGCACCCAGGCAATACCCTCATTTTCAAAACTTCATATTTAATTGTTATCAAGGGTAAATTGTAAAATAAATTATCTAATTCAATTTATGAAGTCTTTTATTATCAATTGTTGACTTGATAAAGCAATATTTCTAGTTGGAAGTATTGCATTGTTATAAATCGGTATGATGCACATTTGTATTATCATGCATGACTATCAATAGTCAGTCCCAGACTCCCATTAATGTGAGGTTATGTTAGATAGCTGGAAAGTTGCTGTTTTGAGTGTTGTGCGGTTTGATTTACGTTTAGAGTTTCATTTATTTTTATTATAAAATGGAATTGGAAATAGGTTGTTTTGTGGATAGAAATAAACATTTATCTGATGATGATATTTTGGAGGAATTGATGAATGTGGACTTTGAAATTCTGGAGTACAGTGATGTCCAGTGTAGTGACAATGATGAAGATACTGTTTGTGAGGCAATTACAGTTTCTAGTACTAAAATTAGAGAAAATGAAGGTGAGAAAGACAATTCTCATGAAATAAACTCAGAAATTGAGGTTTTGCCTGAAATTTCTACTGAAAATGTCCCCAGTGCATCAGGTAATGACAATGTGAATCCAGCTCCAGAGCCTACAACCAGTCATGCCAAACGTCCACAAACCAGAATGAGACCAACCTGGAAAATCAAGAACTTTGAACCTCCAAGTGACTTAAATTTGTACAACTGCAGAGACTTGAGTAAATTTAGCACATTTACAACACCATATGAATTTTTCTGTTATTTCATTGACACTGAACTTTTGAACTTGATCATAGAGGAGACCCACAAGTATAGTGTGCAAATCAATCCCAATAAGCCTTTTCTTCTCTCAGAACAAATGCTTCATAAGTACTTGGGTATTTTGATCATGATGTCCATTGTGAAACTGGAAAACACAAGATCATACTGGCAACCTAACATTGGAAATCAAGTGATAATGTCAACAATGAGTGTAAATAATTTTGAGGAAGTGCAATGATTTTTACATTTTAATGACAATTCTAAAATGATACCAAGGGGTCATGATGGCCATGATAGACTCTTTTGTTTAAGACCTGTTATTGAGCACCTGAGAAAACGTTTCAGAAGTGTGTCCATGGAGCCTAACCTTGCAATTGATGAGCAGATATGTTCTACAAAAGTACGTCATTACATGAAGCAATATAATCCTATGAAACCCCACTTGTGGGGTTTCAAAAATTATTTGTTCTAAGTGGTACATCTGGATTTGCTTATGACTTCAAGATTTACTCTGGCCAAGAAAATAGTCAAATGTTGCCAGATGAGCCAGATCTAGGAGCATGTGCAAACACAGTCATCAGACTTGCTAGGTGCATCCCAAGTGGAGAGCATTTCAAGCTCTACTTAGACAACTGGTATACCACTCTACCTCTTCTAGTATACTTGGAAAAACGTCAAATTCATTCTCTTGGCAGCATTCAAAGGAACAGATTTCCTGGATTGAGACTACCATCTGAGAAGGAGATTTAAATTGTCCTGACAATAGCAATCATTAATAATAACAGTCATTCACCAATTTGATTTTTTCACCAGATTTTTTCAGCAGCTTGTTCTCTCAGCATTTTTTCAATGGGAAATGGTAAGGGTTTAATGTTGTACATGACCTTGATGCAGAATTTCAGAATAAATTTTTTGCTGAAAACAACACATCAATTTCTTGAGCCGTTTAAGGGCACTGGTGCGCAAAAAATCGAAAAAAATCAAAAAAATTTTTTTTGCTCATCTTATAGTTTGAAATTCGCTCTTTAAAATGGCGTCAAGATCAGAGCGATCTGATGACTAGATAATATTCTATGAAAGTTTTTCGATCACTCGACAGGAAGGTTTTTTCTTTGTGATGCTGAACTTTTGGAAATTTTTGGTAGGCAATTCAATCTTCTGTTATTTATTCTATGATTATAATTTTTATAAATTCTGTTTTTTGATTCATTCAAGTCTAAGTACATGAAGATTCAGAAGGCACTTGCTACTGGAATATTGTCTTGTAGTAAAGTTGTTTACATTTTTAGGTTATCGCGGTATTTGTCGCGGTTTGCGGTATTGCTTACAACGGTTCGGTTCTAGTTACTTTATTTACTTCAGAAAAGTGAAAAGTTCTTGTTATTTTTTTTATTTTGTGAAAATGACTAAACCCAAAGGAGTTTTTAAAAAGAAAGGGCCCGTGTGTTATGAAACGGTGGGCTAATGTACGGCCTATTGTTGTTGAAGCAGCATCACAGACTCCACAGAATTCTCCAGATTCAAATCCAAACTTGGTTTCTACAACATCAAGTTCAAGATCCAAATTGGGTGATTATCATGAGCAATATAATAAATATAGTAGCAATTTTCAGTACTCAATAGTTGATTTGAATCAATTTGAACAATCCTTGCAAAATATTGCTCAGTGTAATAAGTGCTCTGGGAATTGAGTATTCAAAAAACACAATTAGTGGGACTTGCTGAAAAATCTCAATAATATGTACAGTTTGCAGTGAAAATGAACAATTTGTGAATTCCAAGTGTACTAATTATAAAAATACTGTTTTGTATGATGTGAACTTGAGACTTGTTTATGGTTTGAGGAATATAGGTAAGGGCAAAACAGCAGCTAAATTACTTTGTGGCATAATGAATCTGTGTAATCCCCCACACAAGTTTTTTCTCCATGAAAATTGTTTACTGACTGTTGTTGAGAGAGTTTGTAAAGATAATATGAAATTAGCTATTGAAGAAGCAGTGGAGGAAAATGATAATTGTAGGGATTTGGCAGTTGCATTAGACGGGTCATGGCAGAAAAGAGGCCATACATCATTGAATGGTATTGTTTCAGCTACTTCAGTATCTACTGGGAAAGTAGTAGATGTAGAAATAATTTCAAAATATTGTCAGTGTAAAGATAGATATAAGAATAAACATGAAGATTCTTGCTCTGCCAACTTTTTTGGAACAAGTGGGGGAATGGAAGTTTTTGGGGCCATGGAAATATTCAGACGTTCATTGCCTGAGTACAATGTGCGGTACTTGAAATATCTAGGTGATGGAGATTCACGAGCATATACAAAAGTAAATGAAGATAAGCCATATGGAGATGAAATAAGTATTGACAAAATAGAATGTATTGGCCATGTACGCAAAAGAATGGGCACAAGATTACGGTCGCTAAAAACAAAAACACCTCTCCTATCACAAAGGAGGAGAGGAGGGTTAACGAATGAGGCTATAGATAAAATTCAAAAATATTATGGATTAGCTATTCAAAGAACAGCTGGAGAATCAATTCAAGTTATGAAACAAGAAATTTGGTCGGTCTACTTCCACATTTCAGCTTCTAATCATGATACTCAAAAACATGGGCTATGTACCTCAGACCCTGACAGAATCTGGTGCAAATATTTGAAGGCCCAATTGGAGGGAAAAATTATGACCACACTAAACATTTTCATTTACCATCAGAGATTATGAGTGCTATAAAGCCAGTGTTTCAGGACTTGACCAACAATAGTTTATTGGAGAAATGTAGTTTAGGGAAAACACAAAATCCAAACGAGTCCTTCAATAATTCTGTGTGGACAATCCTCCCAAAAAGGACATTTGTGGGGATGAATACTTTGAAATTTGGGGTATATCAAGCTGTGAATAATTTCAATATAGGTAATATTGCCAAGTGTGAAGTATTGAACTACCTCCAGTTAGACCCAGGGGAGCATATGTTGACTGCAATGGAAGCATTGGATAGTGATCGAGTACGTCAGAGTGACCACTACTTCAAAGTTCTCTCTGATAAAATAAAAACAAAACGTTCCCTAGCTAGAAAAAGGATGGAGGATAGGTATGAGGAAGCAGAGGACCCAGACAATCCGTCTTATGCACCGGGGAATTACTAAATGAAGGTAAATGATGATTTTATTGTATTTTGTTCAATTTTTTAGTTTTTGGCTGTTTTCTCAAAATCACGTTTTTTCACTAAAATCCCATTTTCTCAGCTTCTATAAGAGGTACATGCTTCAAATTTTTATGACATGTTTCTGGCACTTAGAGGAAAATATTAACATATCCATATATCAATAGAACTACCCTAACCCAAAATAAAAATCGATATAATTTAAAAAACGTAGATTTTTGGATGAAAACTTGACTATTTATAAAAAATTTAAAAATGATGATAGAAGAAAATGGATATGTTAAATTAAAGATAAAATGACAACGATTAAGATAAAAAAAAGTTTGAAGATATCTCTGATAGTTATTGAAATAATGGGTCTTATGTTAACATGGTGAAGCATAGGCACCAGTGCCCTTAAATATAATATATTTTTAATTATATAATTCATGATATAAATTTAATTATTAAGTTTATATTCAAAAAACAGTTTGACAGGACCACTTGCTTCCTTCACTATTCTTTTTATTTTGAGAATCTTTGTTGAAATCATGTATCAACACATTACCTTCCCATTATTTCAAAAATAAATATTCCGCCATCTTCAATTTCCCAAACTTGTAAAATGGAAATACTTTACATAATTTTTATGAAGAATATAAAGATAAAATGAATTATGAAGATTCCAACAAAAAATACTGAAAAATTACTGTAGGCTACAATAAAACATTTGAAAAATTTCAGGTTATTTTCATCCACTCATCACAGGGGCCTAATAATGGTAAATGTAGGAAAAATTTAGTGTGCAACTCGACCATAAAGTGTTGTTGCTGCACTTGAGAAACGTTTTCACTTGCCTACGGCTTGTGAAAAAACTGTTTCTCTTGATGCAGCAATCTGTCACTTTACACTCTAGTTACACAAATAACTATTTTTCTACAACTGCACGTAAAACAAGATTTTACAAGCTGAATTTTCCTCGTGCAGAAGCCCATTTCTGAGGAGAATCTTCATTACGCTCACTAACCATCTGCGCATGCGCTGTAGAATTACTTTATGCTCGCTAAGCAACTGCACATGAGCAGTAGAGTTACTTTACGCCGCTTATCAGCTGATCATGACTTGCCAAAAGTAGGTCAGGTGGAGTCATAACATAACCTACAAAAGTCGACAATGTCTGATTGTACCTGAACCGGTAATTACACAAGAGTAATTTAATAGTTTGCAGTATTTGAGGACTGAAAAAACTGTAGATTAACAGGTTCGTGCAGTTGTAGAAAAAATATTGTATGTAATTTGCGCGTAATCCTTCTTTATCACTCTTGCAAAATTATCACGCTCTGCTACGCGTCGCTGTTTTGCGCGAGTGATAAAGTCGCCCATTACGCTCTTAATACATAAATAGCTATTTCCGCACTTTAGTTTTTTTCTTCTATGAAAATGAGTTTTTGAAATATGACAAGAACCAAGGATGTTCTCAATACAGTTTTTCATGCTGATTGAAGCAGCATGTAATTCACTTGATAATATTTTATGGTTATGTTTTTTTTAAATTGGAAAGGCATGGAACACAGAATGGGGAACAGTGAGACTATGTTGAACGCATGGGCGCTTGGGCGGAGTTTACCACTTTGTCTTGTGGGGGCCAGTTCACCATAGGGGTATCAAGGTATTCAATGCCCTTTGTTCTAAAGGTTTATTAATATCTTTAGGGGAGCCAGACCTCCTTTTGAACTTTGCCTATTTTCTGAAGTGTCTCACTGTTCCCCGGTATGAGAATTGAATTTTAAAATTAATTTCTTGGAGCTTATACATCCTTTTTGATCGTTACAGATAACTATACTGGTTTCTAATAATTGATTCTTTTTCAATGTTGAAAAAACATTGGTATAATATATCACTTTTCTTGCATAAAAATACTTGTCTCACTGTTCCCCATGATGTGTCTCAGTGTTCCCCAGGGGTGGCGAACACTGAGTCATTTGAGGTCATGTGACATTTTAAATTTAAAATTTTTAATTTTGATAGAAATGTAAAATATGATTGATTTACTTAGAGTAGATAGTCTAGACTATCCACTGGAATACTTAAACCGACAAAAAGGCTTTTTCAAACTTTTTATCTGCTTTTGAAAAAAAGTGCCTCACTGTTCCCCACTCTCCCTTACATGACTAGTGAAAAATGCATTTTCTACAGATATATATTACAATTTTACCATTTTACCAAGTTTCTGTATTAAAGCATGAAAATTTATTATTTCTTTTACTCTTAGGAGCCGAATTTGGGCTGAATGGAGAAGAACAGGCGAGTCAAGTGGATGCAGGAACTTGCTTTGAAGTCTGAATCCAGTTGCACTGGACTTGAGAAGCCAACAAACCACCAAGGTAGCAGTCGACACCAAGATGAAGTTGACAACTGCATTCAGTCTGCGGAGCCTGACCATGATGAACCTAGTCTTCTGACAAACAAAACAGATAGGCCTCTACTTGGCTGATGGAGGAAATATGGCCAATAGAAAATAATGTAGCCTACTAGGCTTTTAGCTATAACCTACCTATATATTACAGTTTAAATTATTAAGCCTACTAATTATAGAATATGCTTACCAGACACAAGTCAAGTTTGCTCCAGAATGGAAACATTTTCACATGACAATGCTTTTAATTCTATATTATACAGTAATGAAATATCATAACAAAGTTTACATAAGTTTCTAGGTATTGTATAGGCCTAATGATGTGAAATGAAGTTATCAACTGCATATTATACTGAGTAATTCAAGGCAGCAATCTAGGTCCGATATTATTTCTCATTTATATTAATAATATATCTAAGCTAAATATTTTTAGTAAGTTATTCCTATTTGCAGACGATACTCTTATCTATGTGCATACTCTTATCTTTGCCTTTTCAACCACTAATTCTTTTTATGTATCACAAATTCTGTTCCAGAAGATATCAAAATTCTACAACGACATGCTATTATTCCAAACTCCTTCTGTATCATTATTTAAACAGCGGTTAAAAAATGGCTACTTGATGCACCAATATCAGAGGCCGACCTCATTATTAAACCTAATTATCAACACCACCGTGTTGACTGAATGATGGATTGACTCACCAACTGTTCTGTGACTAACTGACTTATTACTTGTTGAATGAAACCAATCAAATTTTTTGTAACTGACCCATTGACTAACTGACCAATTGACTAACTGACCAATTGACTAACTGACCAATTGACTAACTGACTTATTGACTAACTTACTTATTGACTTACTGACTTGTCAACTGACGACTGACCGACTGATTGAATCCCACTTCCCTAACAATCTCCAGCTTGCGGTTGATGTGTTGCTACTTACACTACAGCTAACTCACCAGGGGCATTTAAAGAAATATGAAGGTTTTTACTATTTTTTCCTTTCTAGGGGTAATATAACATATTTTTTAATGTGCAGTATTAATAGAACTCCAGCAAACGCACAGAGAATGATGTGTCTATGTTTGCTGTAAGTTATTCCAATCGTTATAAATAATATTTTATAATAGATTATTGTGATGTATTTTTTACTTTTAAATTTTCTACTTTGCACTTGTATTTTATTTGGAATAAACGTGATTTGAATTGAAAAAAAAATGAATTGCATTGTGTCTGTGGAGTCTTACCATGATGAACATGGACTTCTGACAAACAAAACAGGTATCTAGGTCATAAGCAGTGTCCATCAACGTTCCATTAGGAATAAGGTTGGGTTAACAGTTGCATTCAACAGTCATGTACCATCAATATGCAGGCTCAAACATAAATGACTGCTGAGAATAAGATCTTCAATGTAAAATACATTCACAAAGCATTTTACCCATCACTTAATATGCAATTTCTTTTGTTACAGAAGATGATGAAGAAGAACGGGCAAATTCTTGAGAAATGTATAGACTTCGATATCTTCCATTCTTGGAAGATTTGATTTTGACTCCTAGTGAAGAGACCCACAATAACTTCTTGCTACTCGGACCTAATTATGATCAGCCTGGATTTTCATCAAAGTAAATGACTACATTTTTATTGACAAATTACCAGTTTAAATCAATCGAGACTCTTTAGTGACTCCTTTGAATGATAACTTGAATAACTACATTGAGTCAGATTTTAAACATGTTATTTCTAGTGTTGATTTTGAAGACAGCAGTGTTCAAGTTGAAGACAATATTGCAATGATATTGAGACAACAACAGATAATGTAGAGGAGACAGGAAAAGGGAAAAGGCTTCAAGATGATGATGGAGATGATGATTACATTCCTCCAGAACAAGGACTTAACATCACTTCAGAAGATGAAACCAGCACCCCTTCAGATGAAGAAAACAGGTCTGATAATGTCCATAGCTACAGCAAGGAAGTTTCACCTAACAAGAAACGAGCTAAAAGAGGAAAGGCAAACAAAACCCTATGGAAGGCAAATGTAAGTAAGGAAAAACAAGCTAAAGGTCAAGAGTACTATGGCAGACGTAAAACAAAAGAGGGGAAAAATGTTTTTGATGTGAAGAGGAAGAAAAAAACCTTGAAAGCACATTGTAGATGTCCTGCGAAAAATTTGAGATCCTTTGCTTGCACAAAAATTTCAGATCTTATGAGACAGAATATCTTCAACAAATTTTACAGTTTGAACAAAGGTGAGAAACAAGTTTTTGTTCAAGGTCTAGTTGAGAAGAAATCTGTGGTACAGCAAACAATTCAGGGTAGCAGTTCTTGCCGTAAGTATTCTCTCAAGTATTATTTAAAACCAGAGGAACTAGAAGAACGCTTGAAGGTATGTAAAAAGTTGTTCCTTAGTACTTTAGTCATTAGATATTGGGCAGTAAATGAATGGATATCAAAGAAATCATACCCCACTGAAGAAGAAAACACAAAAGAAAATGGCACTGTTTTGTGGCAAAAAAAAACTACTGAAGAGAGAAAACTTTTATTGGAGTTTTTGAAATGCTTCCCAAACTAGAGTCTCACTATTGTAGGAAGAGCTCTACGAAACTTTATCTTGAGCCAGAGTGGCAGAGCAAGGCACAATTGTTCCGACAGTACAAAGACTTCTGTAAATTGAAAAACAAAGACAATTTTGTAACATAAATTTTTACTTTTCATGTTGTTTTTGAGGAGCATAACTTAGCATTATTCAGCCCATCTATTTCAGAAATTTATTATTAAAACTAAATATATTATATTCTATCAAATTGTTGATGCAATTGTGCATGTATTTTACTCTATCATTTGTGCAAATCTTGCTTGAGCTTTTTTATTATATTGAATTGGTATGAAATACAAAACCATATTAATCAGCTAAAAATATATCATTATTTTTTCAGCTGAAGTGCTAGTTTATTTATCAGGTTGGCAAAGCAAAGGCTAATGGTTAGTTGGCCCAACAAAATGTAAATACACAGATGTTGGCCCTTGGTTGGCAATTGGTGCATTGGGGATCATGTCAGGTCGCTGTTGGGAGACTGGGAGATA
>CM029554.1:11376503-11396053 GCA_017141385.1 Sogatella furcifera
AACACATACATGTTTCGGCACATTAGCCCATTCTCAATGTGGATAAAAATAGTAATTAGTAAACTTTTCAAAAGGGTGTTTAATTTTTATTTATTTTCATATTCTCTCTCTCTCTCTATATATATATATATATATATATATATATATATATATATATAATATTATATATATTTATATATTATATATATATATATATTTATATATGTACAGATTCTTGTTAACACGATAACTCCCGAAGGGCTTGTTGGAGAGCGACCAAATTTTGCACAAAAATCATTAGTGTTAATATCTCGGTCAAGTTCGTTAACCAGCCAAATTGGTCCAAGGGAAGGGTGTGAAATTAGGGGATGAAAATTTTGAAAAATCACTACTAATCGACCAATAACTTGATTGATTGACCCTTATAATGCCCTACAATTTGAGCCAAAATCCAATAAAAAATGGCGGAGAAAATGGCGAATAATATGCCAAAAATGGCCTTTTTCGAAAACGGCACCTTTGAATCCATACCCTGAATAGTCATTATAAGTCATATGATTTGAGCCTTCATAGAATTGCATTATTTGAAATGCACTCTTTCCGACCGCCAGCTGCCGGAGCGAATTTTTTTACATAGGAATTGATTATTTTAGAACCTCACTAAAGCCTCTAAAAAATTAGAAGAATTTTCCGCCATTGTTATCTCAGTAACAAAGCGTTTTTGGTGGTTGGTCCCATGGAACTTTTTCGTCTACTTGGTGTAAGGAATCAGCCTGAGAAGTATTGCACATTCCTCCTGAAACACCCTGTATAACTAACATTGAGGGTTAGTTAATATAGGGAGAGATACATAATTTTGAACATTGGGGGTTTAATATAACAGAAGTTTTGGCAAAAGATCGTTACTGTCGCTGACGCCAAAAATTAGATGGTTTTGTCTGTCTCTTATACGTGATGTAACTAAAAGTTGATGTAATCTTTTTTTTATTTTTCAAAATCGTTGATCTTTTTTATTATTTCAAAAACGTCAACTAGGCCTAGCCTAATGACAACTCAGCTATTGTCAACAATCAGCTCAAAATTGTCAACATCAGCTATTATTATTTCACACAACTTACAAGAAACAGATGAAACCGCCTAACTTTTTGGCGTCATCTACGCACATTGCACTTCAGGTTACATCTGGTAGGTATTAAAAGTAAGAATTTTCCCCATAATTCCATCGTGTCTTGGTGGGACACTGATTATAGAGTTTGCCATTTGAATTTGAAGTAGGCCTACAGTGGTTTAGTTCCTGCTTGCGCTTTTTTGCAACTAACTAGTCGAGTCCTCTGATATAGACTTGTCGAGCAAAGAAGACAATCCTTCAAATGGCAGCTGTTCAATGCTGCGAGTAGACGAAATGAAAATAGTCCCACTCTTACCATCTCTCTCATATCACATCTCACCAGTGTTATGTTGGCAGAAGTGATTTTACCATAAAATTTTCAGATCTATGCATGTTACACTCTCGCTTCACTCGGACATCTCGAAGGAATGTCTTCTTTGCTCGACAAGACTATACTAAGTTGTATCGGCTGATTTATATTGCTAATCAACTGGTTTTCCCTTTTTTGCTTTTCAGTCAAGAACTGGACGATTCTTTGAACGAAGACGATGACGAACAAGCCCTGGTGGAGTTTGTACGACTGTGTAAGCTGTGTTCCCGACTCCATAAATCCAAATGCACACACCTTGTATCGTTTATTAGAGAAACGGTACATTATTGGCATAATCGACTCAAAGACAAATACTCCAAGTAAGTTCCAATCATTCCATTTTATTCGTTACTGAAGATTTTTCTAAACGAATAATTAGAAATCTTCTGACACATTTTTCTGAATTGAATAGTTCTCGCTCATCCAGATGATAAGTTTGGTCTATTTTGATAAACTTATATTATTGAAGTGTTTCTTGTAGATATAGTTTGTCCAAGCAAAGAAGACCCTCTGACAAAATGGGAAAATAACTCCAGCTTAGTCAATATTTGTTCAAGAATTATAAATGTGGTCTTAATAGTAGATCAACTTGTTTCCTACAATTCGAGATCAAATTGATAATTTTTTAAACCAATATTGACCGAGCTTCAGTCATTTTCCCATCTCAACAAAATCAAAATTTGATTATACAGGATTGCAATAACATTGATGATTATAAACCATATGAGAGAGTGATGAATTTGACAAATATTGAATTTGAAGAGAAAGAAAATGAAATGCTGAGCAAGGCCTTAAAATATAATGTTAATTTGGATCATAAAACAAGAATAATTGAATGGCAACAAAATAATAAATGAAGATAATTTTAATAATAATCCAATTTTCGAAAAAAGTTTAAAACCTAGATTTTGGTGTAAATAGGAGTTATAACATATGCTTTCAATTATATGATATTAGTGCATTTCATTTGAAAAAATGCACTATTGGTCTTGCCATGACAATCGAAAATTTATGATGTGATATATTTTTTACAAGTTTCCGAGCCCCTAGAACACGAATCTGAAGTCCGTTCAAATTCATCTCTCTCTCTCTCTCTCTCTCTCTCTCTCTCTCTCTCTCTCTCTATATATATATATATATATATATATATATATATATATATATATATATATATATATATATATATATATATATATGTACAGATTCTTGTTAACACGATAACTCCCGAAGGGCTTGTTGGAGAGCGACCAAATTTTGCACAAAAATCATTAGTGTTAATATCTCGGTCAAGTTCGTTAACCAGCCAAATTGGTCCAAGGGTAGGGGGTGAAATTAGGGGATGAAAATTTCGAAAAATCACTACAAATCGACCAATAACGTGATCGTTTTGAAAATTGGTGGGTATAATACCCTTATTATTCCCTACAATTTGAGCCATCAACGAAAAAAATCCAATCAAAAATGGCAGAGAAAATGGCGAATAACACAATGCCAAAAATTGTGTTTTTCGAAAACGGCGCCTTTGAATTCATACCCTGAATAGCTCATTATAAGTCATATGATTTGAGCCATCATAGAATTGCATTTGAAATGCACTCTTTCCGACCGCCAGCTGCCGGAGCGAATTTTTTTTATTTTTTAGACTTATATTTTCAATTTTTAATCTTGTTTACCTATTCCACTATTTTATCCACATTGATAATGGCCTAATGTGCCAAAACATGTCTGTTTTTCAATTATTTTATAAAGTTTTTTTTTAAAGGGTGTTTGATTTTTATTTATTTTTCAATAAATAGTCCAGTCAAATTAAGCAAAAAAAGTAAAAGTCGGAGGACCCAGCTGAAAATTTGCAGATATGATCAGAAAAGGTCGCTGAATAACATACTAAAAGTCTCCAACAGTCCCCTGTGAGCTTCGGCCGCCATCTTGAAAAACCCGTAAAATTTACCTACTAGGAATTGGTTTTTCGTGAATTGTGGCCGAACCAAGCGTCGGACGAGAAAATTTTATAGGACCTTTTTTGTAGACAATAAAATTTGGAAAAGAATAAGACCAATTGCAACTCTGTATCATTAACCGTTTTTGAGATACAATTTTTTTAAAATTTGACAATTTTTTCATAGGATCGAGAATTTGAAATTTTTCTTACTTAAGAAGTTTGTTACTATAAATTGAGCACTCGTACATCCGTATTTCAAAATCCCTCTCGGCGAAATTCATTTCTCTTTCATTTGAGACCAATTCCCCACTTCTATGTTCAATATTTTTTGTGCTACAGCGATTTTAGAAAATCCTTACATCCCCAAAACCCCAAAAAATTGCTTATTCTAACACAAAAATCTTACTAAAAAAGTTGGGATTTGCTTAAATACTTCCTGAATACTGTTCCTGGGACCCTAGGCTGTCATTAGCAATGTTCATCCGACCAAAAGTATCGTAGGATCCTTGGGGGTGGGTCAAAAGCATCCCCTATATTTTAAATTATATATATTTAATCATAAATTTTAAACGGTACGTCGGATTTCATCGTGTGATAGCTCATCGTTTTCAGCTCATTGTGGCGGTATAAATTCATATATTATGTGTCAAATTTGATGGAAATTTTCAAATTTTATGTTATAATGGTACTGTGTGTAATAATACCTCCTCGTTAAAAACACACATATAACATAGAATTTGAAAATTTCCATCAAATTTGACATATGATATATGAATTTATACCGCCACAAGTGAAAAGTCCCGGAATTCTGATACCATCTGAAAGAGGAGAATTTCCTCTACATTTCATCATAAGTTGCAGATTTTTGCGCCCACAGGTTCCCGATTGGGAGTCACTTAAATGTAAAAATGGTGTGTTTTCAACGAGGAGGTATTATTACACACAGTTTTGAATCCCCTCTGAACGGAATTTGCAGGCGAGCGAAGCGAGCCTGTGTCTCAGCATACACTGACAGAGGTCATGCAGGCGAGCGAAGCGAGCCTGTTTACTCACTGACACTGCTGATACTGTCGGGACGGTGGTGATACTCTCGGTGGAGAAGGCGAGCGAAGCGAGCCTGCCGGCTAGTGCAATCATATTGTTTCTTGAATTGATAGCCGCCTCCTTTATTCATGTCGTGGTTAGTGGATTTGTCTCCATCAGTTTCTTTTCGCTTATTCGTACTGAATGAATTACTTTTGAAATTTCGATCAAACTTCCTTTCCTTTTCGTTCGTAACTATCATCTCGCTCTTTATTTTTATTGAAACCAAAAGGATCGTTCTGGGATAATTATATTGATTCTGTGTCCCAAGAAGACTGATATTTGGAAGGTTCTTTAAAAGCCCTTTTGTTCTTATCTAAATTGTTACTTACTTGAAGTGACTTTGTCTGAGGGGTATCTTTTCTTGAATCCCTTCTGAAATTCTGTCTCGACGCTTCGTAGTCATTCAACTTACTCACAAGTTCTTCTGTATTCAGTATTTTGGGCAAATCGTCATCAATCAAATGCTCACGAATTTCGTTTGGTATCCTTCGTCTAATTTGATCAACTACAATTAGCTCTTTCAGGCTTTCATAATCGTTCACTTGTAATCCTTCTACCCATTCATTAAAGAAGTTTTTGAGTTCAAAAGCGAAATCTCTCCATGTAGAAGAACTCTCTTTTTCATGGAAAGTAAATTTTCGTCGGAATTGCCCCGGAGTAAGCTTGAATCGCTTTAACAATAAGCTTTTTAAATGATCATAGTCGTTGCCAAGTGGATCAGGCTTTCTTGTGATTAAATTCACTATTTCTTGTGGCAAGAGTGCCATTAGATACGTGACCCAATTTTCTTTGGTTATGTTGTTCCTGTTAATTTGTCTTTCAAATAAGGTAAAATATATGCTTATATCACTATCCATGTTAAATCGTGTCATAAGTTTCATAAAATCATTATTCCTACTTACTTGGACGTTTGCATTACCCACTATTGTCTCTCTTGACATTTCCAGCTCCAATTTTTTCAGTTCTATTTCCTTTTCAGCTTGAATGGTTAATATCCTCTCCTCTCTTTCCTTTTCCTCACGTGCTAGTAGAATTCTCTCCTCTCGTTCTGCGAGTAGAATTCTCTCCTCTCGTTCTTCATCAAATTCTCTATCTGCTTTTACTCTCTCCAACAAATTTTTAATAATTTCTTCATTATAACCTACTGATGCGGTAATTAATGCACATAATTGTACCACTCTTGGATTGGTAGGCAGATTAATATCCAATTCCTCCGCTACCTTCAATAAATCACATTTTTTTGCTCTGGCTAAATATGCCATATTCAAAATTCACTTTCTTCCAATTCACAACTCAATTCCTTTTCAATCCCGGACAAATATTTTCCGTTTCTATCTCGGACAAATATTTTCCGTTTCAACCCCGGATTTTTCCTTTTCAATCCCGGACAAATCTTTTCCGTTTCTACCTCGGATTTTTCCTTTTCAATCCCGGACGAATCTTCTTCGTTTTTATCCCGGATTTTTTCCTTTTTAATCCCGGACGAGCCCCCAAAATCTAGGAAATCACATTCTCTAAAATAAAAATCTTCCTACTCCACTCAATAATAATAAACTTTTTGTTTATTTCCTAATACATGTTTACTCATTGAGCTCACTTATTGAACTGAAAAATATTTCTAATACAGTTTGTTGATTCACTTATTAACACATGAGTTAAACATAAACATGTGTGTTTAGAGTATGACCTGTTTAGTTCATCAGACCTGAACATTTACTGATTAAAATTAACTTTTCCTACATAAATAAGGAAATTTAGAACTATGTGAATAATCAAATGTGGAGCACTTGCATTCTCTTTCTCTTATTCTCTTGTTTTTTGGAATTGAGCTTATTTAATAATGGTGGAAAAGTGGTAGGGTGGCCATCACTATCCAATTTTCGCCTCGACAAAAGTTTAAATTCTATTCTATACGTCTAATTCTAATCATCAGATACGCACACTTAATTCTTGAATTTTCATCAAAAATTTTATGAAATTCTTGTAATCGGGCTCCTATTATGATTTAAGCTATCTTGTAATTGTATTAAATCACTTCTAAAACTGAATCCTGAAAGAACGAAATTTTTAAACCTTTTGTATTCAATTGGAAATTAGATAAGCATACTGTTGTTTTCAACAGCCACCAATATACTTTGAGTAGTTGTGAAGGTGATATCCATGGAAAGATAACCAATGGTTCGTCAATATTCTTATCTTTTCATTCAATCACTTATCCACAACTCTAATAAATTCATATACATTAAATTTAATTGATTGGTTTGTAACTAATGAGTTTTTGTATTATTTTCAGACAATTCGAAGAAGTTTTAAAATCAGTGAATTGGCCAATGGTGGGAAGCAATATTGTAGCGCCAGTAATTGCATCTGCTGACCGATTGCAACCAATCGCCAAATACCTTCTCAAAATTGAACTGCCGTATCCTTTACAAATCAAAATATTCTACGATCGAAGTTCATCCTTGAACAAACTTTGGTTTTAAAACTGGTCGTACATAAGGCAATCAAATTTTTCCCCAACCAATCTATCTTATTTTAGAAAATTCCATTGAATACGCTCACTTATTATGTTCAAACTTCTAGCAAAAGAGATAGATTAATTTGTCATTACAGTGGTAGATATAAATTTTGTAAAAACATCTGAATCTGAATGTTCGTATGCACTCAATATTTCTAGTTCTGTATTTTAGCTATCACCGAAAAGTTTGGCGATTTCGTCTGTTTCTTGTACGTAATGTAACCTACTAACAGCTGATTCAATGTATCGGTATCCATTGTCACTTTTGATTTCAAAAACATCACATATGCCTAGCTATATGATAACACGAATCAGCTGTTGGAGCGCACCAGAAGCGTACAAAACCGCCTAACTTTTTGGCGTCAGATATAGGCTATCTTGACGTCGCAGATTGTATAATATTGAGTATAAATTTTAGTATTATTATCATCTTTCACAAATATTACAAATAATAATATTCCTATTATTATAATTATTAATCCCTTAATATTGGATCAGTGACGAGCTACAACAGAAGCCAGTGGTGCGGTCATCAGTGCTAGTGACTTCGGGTGTGCCCCTCCCCCTGCCCATCACCCTCTTGGTGCGACCTTTGAGGAAGAGGTTCGTCTACCATTTCTGTGGCACTAAGCAGACAAACCGGCTCGATAAACCCGAATGGTTTTTCACACAAGTACCTACTCATTATTTATCTACCATTCCATTTATAATCTCTATAGAACAGCTTTTCAGCTGCCTTCCTTCACTGTTTTCCTTGTTTTGCACATAATAATTGAAATTTGCATTGATACATAACATACTTTCCTAAATGGATGAGTATCCGAATAAATAATTTGGTTGGAAATCAAATTTCATTGCTCATTGGTCATTGTTCTCAGGGCTCCTATCCGCAATTCAGACTGATTCTCTGACAATCCGCAATTCTCTGACAATTCAGACTGTGACAGTCAAGAACTGTAAGTGGATGGGGAAACCGACAGTCCAAAACAGCTGCAAACCCAACGGCCGAACGTTGGTCTGTGGACTGTAAACCATCGATCTGTCAGTCTGAATTGTCAGTTTATGAGAGCCCTAAAAATGATAAATAACACGACTTTCAAATTTTAGTAGAAAAATTCGATTCAGTAATGAAGTTCTAGCTTCACACTGTAAGTTAAGCACATTTAATCATTTTTCAAGAATTTTCTGATATTATCGAGTGATCTGAATATGTGATAGGAATTGTAAGTAAGTCAATTCTAACATTATTAAGTATTCAACAAAGCCTTTTTCAACTAATATTCTTCACCACTGTTTGATTCAATACTCACATACTTTCATTCTTAGCTGATTTCTTCATGTTAGAGCAGTTATGTATATTCTTATTAGCAGATCCATTTAGACAATGATAGCTGTGTTTATGCGGTTTCATTCTTCTGTTTTCAGGTTCTCACATGGATAAGAGATCATGAACAATTCGTAAGCCAGTGGATACAGCCGGTGTTCAATGAACTTGGAATGACTATTGATGCCAGAGTGAGTTATTCATTTTTGTAAGAATAATTGAGAAGGCTGAATCAGTTCGTACATCTTATTTTTATCAGAGTATTTAGGCTACTTTTAGATTTTGTAGTATACATTTTGAAAAAATGTCAATAGAAAAATACATCCATCTACAGATACTGTACAATAACACTCTATTGTGTTATGATTACATCCTCTGTTTATGATTCATCCTCTGTTTATCCATCTATTGACAGTGTACTCTCAATGTAATTAGCAATAAAGTTATAGTTTTTCGACTGCCAACTCATCTTTCATGTCTGAATTTTCCAATATATTTAGTATTAATTGACTTTCTCACACTAACAAACAAATAAGATAACTCTCAAACTGTTGGTTCCTTTTTGAACTACAATAATAATTTTCTTTTAAAGGTTGAGTTCATCAGAGGACTGGTTCAGTTGACTTTGGAAAAATTGGACTCAGATCTGCCTTCGCTTCAGTACGACGATGCTCTCTTCTCACATGCTGTTGATGAAACCTTGGGATTCGATAAAGAATTGAAAGAATCTTTCAGTTATCCGGAAGGTTTGCCTTCTGCCGTCACTATTCTCACCCAAGCCCAAATATTTCTACGCTGGACGCATTTGGAGAAGAAGTGTAAGTATTTATTCGTTCAGCTTCGTATAATATTTATTGAATTTAGTTATTTCTACTGGTATTGTTTTTTTTATTTTATTCATTATGAGAATGAAAGATTGCAAATCTTGTAATACTGGAATATCACTGGAATTTGCTTTGTCACTAATATCAAACCTGAGCTCAAATTTTACAACAGGAAGGCTCAACTTTATTTAATGTCCTAAAGAATTTAGAATGTTCTAAAAGATTAAATTGTTACGCTCTAATCATTTTCTATTATAATGTCTTCAATTCCAAGTTGATACATAATAAAATGTAAAATATGTATTCACTTATTTACAAATTGTACTAAAATGTAATTGAATGTGATAGTTCATGGTAAACAGGCGATCGGTTAGATCGATCTGAAAAGGCTGACTAGTTATTAAGAGACACTGTATTTTTACCTCAACGTTCAAGGTGTACACCTTAAGGCCCGTATCGACAGTGCGAGGCATGTGCCGTGAATGCCTCAAGGTATAGTTCAAGCAAAGAAGTGTCTTACTCCAGTCTCCAGCTCGTTCAATATTAGTTCAAAAATTATTGATTTGGTCTTAAATTGAAGATCGAAATGTTTCCTATAATTGAGACCAGATCAATAATGTCAGATGTACAGATCTTGTGTAACGTGAATAGTGTCGAAGGAGAAGTTGTGATGTTTCAAAATGTATGATTAGTGTTTGAAAAGATATTAGTGTTAGAGAATTGCTCAGAATTACAAAAGAGGATGGATTTCAGTTAAAACTGAAATATTGATAGCCAAATTTTGGATCCTAGTCAAATTACTTTTACTTGGTTTCTACCATCGTATGATTGCAGTTTTCACGTCTTATGGGATTGGACTCTCCACTCTAAGCATGTTAACTCTCTAACATATAAATACAGTATGTTTATGAATTCCTATAAAGTGGATCAATGGTTTGATGTATCAATCAATAAGTTATAAATCTCGAAATTAGTTCAGCTCTGTAACTTGCATACATTTTTTCTATTTCCAATATTGATATAATTAATTAATTAATTGATTAATAAATACCTATTATTGCTAAGAAACACAAATAATTTATTTCCGTTCCAGTTGCAAGAGAAAAAATGGACGCCATGTTGAATTCGGACACAGCCTGGCATCCTTTCAGTGGCATGGAAGAGGATAGTCTGAAGGTGACGGAGGTCGGAGAAGCATTCTTGACTTTACTCTCGACAATCACAGATCGCTATCAGAACTTGCCTCAACCTGGTCACAGGTATGTTCTTTTATACAAAATGATATATCATAAACAAAGATAATTAGGAGCATTACCTTACTTTGACTCGTTGATTTCTCAATTTGCTGTTTTTATAATTTGCTTTGATCTCCTTCAATTTCAATATTTTGGGTTCAAGGCTGAACACCAAGGCAGTCGTTCCTAAAATTTCCACCATTTAACGCTTTAAAATTATGCAAACTACTCCTAATACTAGCTTCCCATTCAAATTAAACAAACTACTCCTTCTACTGGCTTATCGTTAGAGTAAAAATTGTTTGAAGCCTGATTTGTACTATTATCCAAAAGCAATCCTCTTCTAATTGTAAAAAATGAGGTAAATCACAAATATTACTAGGGCTGTAATCGCAACTTTTAAGGTACTGTTTAGTCCCAAATCTATGCCAGATATTCATGCTGTACTGTACTATGATATCATTTTGTACTTTCTTTATGTTCATAATATGTAAATACTTTCATATGTGTAATATGTAAAGTACATGTCTTCGTGATATACGCATGAGATATTTCACTTTCGTTATGTTTATGGGACATTTGTATAATCACAGGTTACAATTCTTGGATCTGCAGCTGGAGCTTATTGATGATCTCCGTGTACGATTGATTCAGCTTTTGCATTCGGAACGTAACAGTCCGCTTGATTCAAACCTGCCGGCAATTCTTAACACAACCTACTACATTGTCATCGCTCTTGAGGAATGGGGAACAACTCCTGTAAGTGGTCGATCACGATTTGAAAATTTATGTAAATTATTCTCATTATTCACTTTGATGTCTGATCATATATAAAATATAAGAATAGTCTAGTCTAGCAAAGAAGACATTATGGAAAGAAGGAAAAATGACTCTAGCTCGATCAATGTTGCTTCAAAAATTATAAATTTGGTCTCAAATTGTAGCGAAAACCCTGAGACCAATTTCATAATTTTTGACCCAATATTGTCCGAGCTGGAGTCATTTTCCCATTTTTCCAGAATATCTTCTTTGCTCGAACAGATTATAAATTTGAAGGTATTAGATTTACATTCTTCGTGTTCCAATGTTCAGAGTGAATTCTGTTCTAAAAACGGAGTAAGCTTTGTGTCAACGATTTAGTTTATTTTCATGAATATTAAACTAAATAATCGAATTAAATAGTCTTGTATCATTATTGAAAATTATTTATTTATTCATCATAGCACAATAAATATATACTTGAAGGAAGGTCAAGAAGCGTATGCCGAAAACTTTCCCATTTCCAATTTATTGACAACCAAAAGCTAGTCTCGAAAAGCGTAAGTTCCATTCCGTTCCATATAGTACACGGCATTACTGGTTATTGCTCCAGACCCAATTAAATTACTCTATCGTTAAATATGTGATAATGGAACTCAAAAGGGTGATTATGACGTAATTTTTGGAGACTAATTTAAATTTATTCTCGTGAAATCGGCCATTAGTCTTTCAGATCACTTGAATTTTATTCAAATACTTATCCATATTCTTTGAATCAAGTGTTCAACACCAATCAGATTTATGGAAACTTTTTCAGAAAGCGTAGAACAGAAATATTTTTGTGTGTGAAATGGAGAGAAACCGGAATTTTCGAGAGAGAAAAAAGGAAATGTTCCTAAGAGAGCCAACAAACTTGCTATTTCCATTTATAACATATTATCTTCGAGAGTCAGCTTCAAATTTTAATTTCTAATTGTATTATCATCATCATTATCATTTATTTTTTCTTGTTCACAGCACTTTCTAATGCTACAACACTACAAGAGTCAGCTGGATACAGTTGGAAAACCAGACCTGACTAAAATGCAGATTGCCGCTTTGCAGCAAGGAACAGTTTTCGACAGCATCATTCAATTATTCAACCGGATTGTGGATGACCTGCTTGATACAGTTTGTGAAGCGGTCATGCTCGAAACTAAGGCTAGAAGTCGTGGCTATAGGCGAGATAGGTATTTTCTTCTTTTGATATCACTCTTCTACTAATTAGAGCCTGTGCCACTTTAATACTTCACTAAGAATAAGATAGTCACATGGTTGCTTGGTATTGGCCGTGAAGCATCTGAAGCTCTTATAAACTCGCCTTATATGTAATAGATGCTTATGGAGCGGTCGCATTGGGCTGGATCCGTCGTCTGCTGGTGTTATGGAGGCCGATTTTTTTATGAAAGAAACCCATAATTGTATTTTTTCATTTTTGTATCGGAAGACCGACTGGTGGAGGCTGCTGTTACGTGGGCGGATGGGGTTTGGCCGGGTGCGACTGCTCCATTATTATACAATATTTAAAATGTGTTCATTTTGTTACTGTGATGCAGCACTATCAGCAGTAACAATTTTCAAAATTATAGGAGATACTTTAACGTAACACTTGTATTAACAATAACTGTACTCTTCTCCTATGTCATCATGCCCATGACATCATGCACGGTTCTTGAAAATCAAACAATTTGTGATTTACATGTATTTTCCATTTCCAATTTTGTGATTGTATAAGTAAGAACAATACTTTTTCATTTTCAAACAAAAATTAGATGAGAATTATTTCCTCACGCACGGACCAATAGTCTATGTGAGGAAATGTATTTCCTGTATTTTTGTATTGTATTACTACCTGCTTATGAATAGCAGGTGTGAAAAAGATCAAGTTTCCTAGTAAAGCTGCTATTAATTGATTCTGTCCATATCATACTTGCTATTCCCTAAAAGCTGTTCCGCTAGCAGCTAATAAAGTACCCAGGTATAATCTGTCCAAGCAAAGAAGAATGATTCAAAAATAATAAATTTGGTGTCAAATTGTAGATCAGAATGTTTCCAAGAATTTGTGATAAAATTCTTAATCTTTGAAACAATACTGACCGAGCCAGTCTGAGACCAAATATATAATTTTTGAACCAATATTGACCTAGCTGGAGTAATTTTCCTATCTTGCCAGAATGTCTTCGTTGCTTGGACAGACTATACACAGGAAAATACAGGGAGCAACTTTGCTGAACAGGCAGCCTTATTGTTAGGAGTATTAGTCATTTTCCCATCTTTCCAGAATGTATTCTTTGCTTGGACAGACTATATATACAGAAAGCAACTAGATGATAGCTGTTGGCCTGTTAGGTTCTTTTGCTTTCTGTTATCACCCAGCTACGAGAAAGGCAGCTTTATTGCTAGAAGTATAATGGAAAATTTCGCATCCTTTAAAATTAGTTGTAAACTATAGGATGATTCAAAAAGAGCGCTGGTTTTAGTATATCAATTTAAGAGGGCTATTTAAACGGAAAATCGGAAGTCAATACATCATAATGTTCATCTGACTTTCCGATTTGATGTATGGAAAATGATGTGCCCTCCTCTTCTGCGCTGGCACGCATCAACTCTGTCCATGTTATTCACTTAATTATAGTCTGGTCGAGCAAAGTATACATTCTGGCATGATGGAAAAATGATTCCAGCTTGGTCAATATTGGTTTAAAAATTATATATTTGGTCTCAAATTGTAGAAAACATTCTGCTCTACAAATTGAGAACAAATTTATAAGTTTTGAAGCAATATTGACCGAGCTGGAGTCATTTTCCCACCTCGCTAGAATGTACCAGATTATAATAGTCAATTACATGGACAGTATTGATGCGTGCCAGCGGAAGACTTTAGAGGAAGACACGTGGGTGTCATCA
Organism: Sogatella furcifera; assembly: GCA_017141385.1. NCBI lineage: Eukaryota > Metazoa > Arthropoda > Insecta > Hemiptera > Delphacidae > Sogatella > Sogatella furcifera. The sequence goes on from CM029554.1 coordinate 11,390,592, forward strand.
TTCTTCATACATTGAATCGGAAAGTCATGGACGTATTGATGCATTCATTTTCAGTTTTTCGTTGAAATAAACCTTCAAATTTGATGTATAAAAACCGGCGCTATTGTTGAATCACTCTATATTATTGTATGTTTTGCAGATGGTTTGCAATGAGCAGTCCACACGACGAGGTGTCACCTCAGGTCACGCCCTCTGCCTGCCCCATGTTCCAAGTGCTCGCTTTCAAACTGCATCAGCTGGAGCAGCTCCTGTCACATCCTCTCTTCACTTCCGCTTGGAAGAAAATTGCCACCCAACTGAATACGGTAAATTCACAATTAATGATATTAAATTCGTTGTTAAATTCATTGAAATATCATAGTATAATTATCTATCACATCACAGGGCCAATTTTAAATAATTGTAATCATATAAATGGATGAAAAAACTTGAAATTAACATACATTGTGAGTATTCCATTCATAAACCTGAGTTGAGGAAAGCTGCACCGCAGCCGAAATATGCCCATGCTCAATGTAAGTCAAGTTTCTAAGTGTTTTTCATCTTCTATTAGTGTTAGTTTTATCTATCTATAGTATAATTATGTACATATAATAAGGACCGGATCTACCAATTTTTCTAGGGGGTCAAGCTGAACTTTCGCGTCCCACCCCTCCATCATAAGACTTAACGTATTTGACCTTTTACAAAAAGGCTTGTGAGACGTATACATCTATACAAAATTCAAATAAAGCTTGAGTTGAATAAAAAGACATTTTTTTAATCTATCATCTGGAAAGTAAATTGAACCGTGGACTTACCGCTTCAAGTTTTGCAGAAATCAATGGTAGTCAGAGCAAACCCATGATCCAGTCGATAGATTGCCAGTGCTCAATTTCCAAAATTCTATGGTTTGGGATCGTTAATACTGATTTGTATTAACTTCTATAAAAATCATCATCATCATCATCGTCATTATTTATTAAAAAAAGTTGGTTGAGTGCAACAGGCTCATTCCCTGAACTGCTCCACTACCAATTTATACTACACAGTCCAAAACCAGGATATGTTAAATCATAAAACTAACATTACAAATTTCAACTTGGAACAATTTATTATTTTGATATCAGTTCATTCCAAAGTTTTAATTTTACACCAAATGAATCATTCAAAAGGTTTCAATTTTTTGACCTAAATTAATAGGAAATATCCAATATTTTAATATTTTCAATTCATTTTATTTTCAATCATTTATTAAGTATTAAAACATCTATTGCAGTGATCTAAAAATATAGATATCCTAATCTGAAAGAGAAAAACTATAAATGAAATGTAATAATAATAATAATAATAAAGCTTTATTGACATTCTTTACAGAACAAAAGCCTCTCTTACGAGGTAAAAAAGTGTTGGCATTATTTGAATAAGTTCTTTTTCTTCTATCTATTTACATAACTACATTACTCATCTTCACAATTTTCCGATTATTTTGCTCCATCTGGTTCTGTCTCTCGCTAAGGTGAGCCACATATCTCCGACTCGCTGCGAAAACTCATCTCTCCATCGGACAGGTGGACGTCCCCTTGCTCTGGTCCTGTCACGCGGTACCCACTCAGTGCAGATTTTCGCCCATCTGTCGGCTGCCATCCTCGCCACGTGACCGGCCCATCTCCACTTGACGAGATGAGCTTCTCTCTGCAGATAGTTGACCCTCACCAGTCTCAGAGTTTCTGTGTTTCTCACTCTTTGATGTAGGCGTAGACCGAGAATACTTCTTGACATCTTTGTTTGTGTTGTCTCCAATCTTCTATCCAGTTCACCCGTCAGCGACCAAGTTTGAGCACCGTACAATATTGAAGGGTAGATGCATTTTCTTAGAGCTTTGGCTTTCAGTTCATTCGAAAAATTTCCTTTGAATATCTTCCTTAGTGACCAATATTTTTTCCATCCTTTATTTATTCTCTGTTTCACTTCCTTTTTTGCACGATTAACAAATTATAACAGTTGTCCAAGGTACTCGTAGTCTTCAACATATTCTATCGTTCCACATGTAACTTCCACTCTCTCCTCAATAGAATTAGTCATAATTCGTGTTTTAAAATAATGTATTCTAAATTTTTATAACGTTTTTTGAAAAAAAATCTTGATTCTTGACTTTCCAGATCTTTGAACTTGCATTATGTTTTCGATTAAACCATTATTCCGATTCGATCTTATTAATTTTTGTTTTCCTTGAACCGCAGTCACACTGAACGAATTTCGGTAGCAAATGCGAATTCTTCCATGCTAAGTTCGAAATTCGTTCAAGTGTAACGGTGGCTTGATAGACGCATTTTTATAATTTCTTATAATGTTTCAGTTCATTTTGGAGGAACTCATCCTAGAGAATACATTCAATGAGGGTGGGGCTGAGCAGTTGCAATTGGACATGACTCGAAATCTCTTCCCGTTATTCAGACAATACACGCAGCATCCTGACGTCTATTTTTGCCAGTAAGTAATGATATTATCATTCAAACTGTTTTATTGATTAGTAGTCTTTTGAATACTTATTTCAAAAGATTGGGCTACTGTATTCATTAAAACTTTGAAATTATCAAAGTACACTTTTTTAAATATTTTTATTTTTCACAACATGTTTCGGCGTTATAGAGCCATTGTCAAGTGTAAATAACCACTTATAAATATTTACACTTGAAAATGGCTCTAGAACGCCGAAAAATGTTGTGGAAAATGAAATATTTTAAAAAAGGGTACTTTGATTTGAATCATTTTAAAGTAGTCTTTTGATGTGTTTGAGAGTATGGAAGAAGGGACTAGTACATACACTGGGATTGGTCACCGACATGCAGTGTAATTAATTTATCAGTGAAAAAATGAAAGTTTTACTCACTGGAGTGTAGGCCATTCGCGCTTCATGAGCGCATTGTCAACACTGAAGAACAGGCGGCCGAAAAATCCAATCAATCATCTTTGTAGTTTTTCTTTTTTCGTTAGCATTGTTAAAACAGTTAAAATTGTTAACAGTGACAAAAAACATACAAATTCAATCGAAAAACTAGAACTAGATGCCAAAACCAGATTCAAAACATCAAAGGATGATTGTAGAAAATTCAATGATTAAATCTAACCGACAAGTTTTAAACCGTGTTCAATGAAGAAATTGCTGCTCAGCTTCAATGGAAATGGTCACATCATGATGTCCCCAATCATTATCATTGTTCTACTTTAGCCTTAAATTACTTCAATCAATATATTTCAGTTAATAAATACACACGTCATTCACGACACTCGAATACAAAAGGTATGCCTGGTTAGGCCTATATTTTAGTGTCTGTCCAAGCCAGAAGACATTCTGGCAAGATGGAAACATGACTCGAGCTCGTTCAATATTGGTTCAAAAATTATAAATTTTATCTCAAATTGTAAATCAGAATGTTTCCTACAATTTGAGACCAAGAATGTCTTCTTCGCTTGACAGGTTATAGTCTGTATTCAATTTATCATTTTTTCTACTGGTCTTAATAACACTGTTTATTGCTTTTCAGAGTGAATGAGGCGTGTACCTTGTTAACTATGAAGCCACTGCCATCAGAATTTCTGCGCAACATAAAACCGTCCAAAGTCGACCTGCTCAAGATTCATCTGAAGGCGCTCACCGATCATCAGGCCTGTGATGTACTAAGGAGACGAGTCGAACTTGCACTTGATGTCATTTGAAGATTATACTGTAGCAGTTGAATAAATATGTTGAAAGAATATATATCAAAGGAAAACTTATACTTGTACTGTATGAAGGTTTGAATGAACTGATATTAACTATTCGGTAATTTATCACTGTTAATTTCAATGAGATTTACGCCGAACAATGTTAAACTTCTAATTTATCAATATCACGTTCAATGGTTCAATAAGAGAAAAACGTAAAACATGAAGGCCGCCATCTTTTGAACGTATATACAGGGTGTTTCAGGAGGAATGTGCAATACTTCTCAGGGTGTTTCCTTACCCCAAGTAGACAAAAAAATTCCATGGGACAAACCCCCAAAAACGCTTTGTTACCGAGATAACAATGGCGGAAAATTGAGATTTTTCAAAAAATATTAATTTCTCTAATTTTTTAGAGGCTTTAGTGAGGTTCTAAAATAAGCAATGAAACCAGTTCCAAGTCTGTAACTTCAACGGTTATTGAGATAATTGGAAACATATGCTAGAAACCGCCATTTTTTCAACAATAAGGGTTATAACTGGATAAAGAATCATAAAATTGTATTTTTTATAAATGGAAGTTGAAGAGAGTCGGATTCTAAAGAAAAAGTTAAATGGCGGCGATTGTGTAAATCTTACCCAAATCTCAGAAATAGCAATCAAAAATCGCAAAATTGACAAAACATAGCACAAGTGATGAATTTGTGTTTAGTAGCGATTTTGCGATTTTTGATTGCTATTTCTGAGATTTGGGTAAGATTTACACAATCGCCGCCATTCAACTTTTTCTTTAGAATCCGACTCTCTTCAACTTCCATTTATAAAAAATGAAATTTTATGATTCTTTATCCAGTTATAACCCTTATTGTTGAAAAAATGGCGGTTTCTAGCATATGTTTCCAATTATCTCAATAACCGTTGAAGTTACAGACTTGGAACTGGTTTCATTGCACTCCTCAGCTAATTTTACATAGGAATTGCTCATTTTAGAACCTCACTAAAGCCTCTAAAAATTAGAAAAATTAATATTTTTTAAAAAATCTCAATTTTTCGCCATTGCTATCTCGGTAACGGTTTTGGGGGTTTGTCCCATGGAACTTTTTTGTCTACTTGGTGTAAGGGAACAGCCTGAGAAGTATTGCACATTCCTCCTGAAACACCCTGTATAGTCTGTCCAAGCAAAGAAGACCTCTGACCCTATTTTCTTGATAGTAGAAAAACTTGTTTCCTACAATTTGAGATCAAATTGATAATTTTTGAACCGATATTGAGTCATTTTCCCATCTTCCCAGAGGGTCTTTTTTGCTTTGACAGGCTATATTAAAAATCAAATCAAATCAAGCCACAAAGAAAATTGTATAATATCGCTACAAAATGTAAAATCTCCTCTGTTTATACTTGAAAAGACTATAGGTTATCGCAATTTTTGTTGAAAATTTAGATTATTAAATCAGAAAACTTGACTGATATTCAGTTTTGATTAACAATATTTGGTGAAATCTTACTCTTGAGTTGCAGCCGCATTGCTGGATTTCAATTCAAATCTTTATTTTTATTGGTAAGAATGTTTGTTTTTATGCAGAATTCATCCTTAATTTCTCAACTGATTGAGTTTGTTCAAGTAATTTTAAAGATCTCTTTTAATGTAGGTTTCCGTCAATTCGTGGGCACATGTGGGGCTCAAAATGCAATGGAAACACATAGATGTATAAAGCAACGCAAATAAAAAATTATAAATTTTTTATTATATAGCATATTATAGCATCTATAGATGC